>JAZFAU010000736.1:40000-54162 GCA_037178615.1 Dione vanillae
TTAAATTAGTGTCTCTAAAAGTAAAATTTATTTATTTTTCTTTTACAAATCTTTAAAAAAATAATAATAATATTCGTCTTTGCGAATGTTAAAAAATAAATAAAAAAACAAAAGAAACACATTCGTTACATCACTAGTATAGATATACGAAGATATATTTTATAAGACATAACTTTTTTTTTAATTATTATTTTAATATATACTTGTATATTACTATTATTTTAATTTTAAATTCATATATGACTAGTTTTTTTTTTTTTATTTTTTTTTGTAGCTTCGCTTAGTTGCCAGAACGTTGCCAAAAGGAAATAAAAAAAAATTCAATCTTACCCTCATGGGAATTGAACCCACATACAGTCGCGTTCACAGGCTGATTGTACGCCTCTGCGTCACAACTGTCTTTATTCTCATTAAAACAATTTTATACTTAAAGAAAACATAATAATATAACGCACCTGGATTTGAATCTACGACCTTTTCGGAACCATGCGTCTTACATCACGCATCTTCGATATTCTTATAAGCTTTATCAAAGTCAAAGTCAAAACAATTTTATTCAAAATAAGAAGTACAAGCTTCATTTTTGAACGTCAAACAATCAATTTAATTTACCACCGGTTCGCTAAAGTTAATGCCTCAGACCTGAGAAGAACCGGCGTAAGAAACTCAGCGGGACTTGATCTGCTTTATTTATTTATTTTTTTTTTATTATTTTTTTTATTTTCCAGATGTTTACAATTTCACAATTCCTATTATTGACAACGATACTCTTGAACTAGACTGGAGCGAGCATTTCATTCCCAAGGTGTGTCATCATTTATGAAATCATTAATATAACTTATATCGTTGTTATCGATTATCGCGACGGTTACTGGGTTCGATTCCCAGTTGGGGAAGATGGATTTTTTTATTTCCATTTTCTTCGCTCTGGCAACTAAGGCAAAGCGCGACGTTGAGTTCCGCCACTCAACACGCAATGCCTCGGAAAAGGCGGAAAGCGGGGACGGAGAAAGTAGGGACTAAGCAACGGAGTGTCACACTAGGTTCCCGCGGTCCCTGCAGTTCCCTCCGCCTACCCTGCCTTGTGCGGGATAATGCGTGAAGCTAAAAAAAAAACTTATATCGTAGTATCGTATATACAACTTATTTCGTTGTTAGCATCTCTGTAGGGAGATATTTACAAATTTCCGCTAGCCAAAGACCATTATAAAGAACAATCGTTTGGCGAGAGAGAATGCTATTTTTATTAAATATTAAATATAAAAAACGTTTTCTTTAAGTTTTTTTTGATATATGTGTGGATTTAAATATTAAATTTTTAAAAATCATAAAAATATATATATTTTTTTTTATTTTAAATAATTTTCTCTTAACAAATTAATGCCTTAGGTGTTATAACAATTAAGTCTAATAATGTTTATTTATTTATTTTTTTTAAATAAAAAAAAGTTTTTCTGCAAAACTATTAAACTGTGATGTAATCTGATATACTAAAGACTTTTTGTATTGATCACCGATCATAGGGTTGCGGGTTCTAATCCTTTAAAAATTTAATTTTTTTTTTGTATCACACTGAAGTGATGGCCATTTAAAAAAATCATATAAATATTTAAAATTAGTTTTTATTTTCTATGAAGTATATATTTTGTAAGATTTTTTTTTTATTTTAATGTGTCAGGTGAATGCAGTCCCGCCGCCTTACAAAGTTATAGTCGAGAGGGTCTACAGTTATTTATTTTGGCTTTTCAGGTAATTTATGTTATTATAATAATATTAAATAAAATGTAGAATATATATATATATATATATATATATATATATATATATATATATATATATATATATATATATATATATATATATATATATATATATATATATATATATATATATATATATATATATATAATATATATATATATATATATATATATATATATATATATATATATATATATATATATATATATATATATATATATATATAATATATATATATATATATATATATATATATATATATATATATATATATATATATATATATATATATATATATATATATATATATATATATATATATATATATATATATATATATATATATATTATATATATATATATATATATATATATATATATATATATATATATATATATATATATATATATATATATATATATATATATATATATATATATATATATATATGTTTATTCCTATTTGTGCCGCCCCCTGCGATGACCCCCGCGCGGGTTGTCGTAAGAGTCTTGTGCCAACTCCCGGCGCGAGCGGTCAGTAGTTTGTAGTATTGTCGAGAGGTAGTAAAGGGGGCACGTGAGACGGCCGACGCGAGCGCACGTCCTTCCTGAATCTAATATTAATTAGCGGTGTGATTTCCCTCAGCCTTATTTGATTTCCCTTTTGTGTATTCCCTCTTGATATTGAACCTGACAAAGACAAACCTACAAAAGATAATAGTGCAAGTAACCCCTAGTGAAGAAGACTCAAGTGAAACATTCCATGGCGGCCGTGAACAATCAGTGTTTGTGTTGTGAATTATGAAGATAAGGTACTGTACAATTTCTATTATCCTAAAACCGACTATAAAGTAAATAATTAATAAATAACCTCCCCCTCAGCACGCTTCCACAAATGCGGCACACCCTACCCTATACTATTCAATATATATTTTCTGGTAGCAGAACGCGGTTCATTATATTCAATATACATTTTTTGGTAGCAGAACGCAGTTCATTATATTCACTATATACTATATACATTTTCTGGTAGCAGAGCGTGGTTTCATCCCTCTGGGCCCCCTTAATTATAGCGTAGTTTTCATCCCTCTGGGTCCCCCTTGATCAGAGCGTGGTTTCATCCCTCTGGGCCCCCTTAATTATAGCGTGGTTTATTCCCTCTGAGTCCCCCTGATTATAGCGTAGTTCATGCCCCTGAGTCCCTTTCATTACAGTGTTATTCTCCCGTTTTGGTATTTTGGCTCTTAATTTGGTACCTAACGCATAATTACAATATAATTTGATTTCCTAACCTTTTAAATCGTGTTCGCATCGAGTTGTTTAAAAAATAATATTATATGAAATTTTTATACATATAATATTGAATATATAATTGTGTAGGGTGAATGCATAATGTGTAAAATATATAAATAAATATTGAATATAATTTTATATATTAAATATAAATATAATAAATACACATAATATGGTTACATATATTTTATAATATTACGCCTATACGTTATACCTATCCCGTTTTGAATTATAATTGAAGTTAGTTAAAATATTTTAATATAATTTCCTTAAAAAACTAACTTACTTTAAAATATTATCCCTACACTTTTATTGTTACCCTTTTTTTTATTTTTATTTAAATGAAGTTTAAGCCTTAATTGTAGTCATATTATATATCATAGTATTTTATTATATTGCGATATATGTAGATTGCGACGCGTCCCTGACTTGACCGTAACTGGTTTCTTATCTCGCCAGCTGTTGTGGATTCATTGTTTATTACGAGTTATTATTATTTTTTTTAGATTTTTTTGTTGAGTTTAGTTGTTTACGTGATTTCTGATTCGCCCGTTGGTAGTGGTTCAGTGTTTCTTACGCGGTTATTAATTTTTTAATATTTAGTTCAGTTATTAGTTTTACTTGATATTTAAAATGGCTACTCATGATGAAACAATAAAATGTCCTTATATACGTAAAGCTCAGATATATAAAAAAAATAGTTGTGGTACGCTTTGTTTTCCCGATTGATTGCCGATACCTCGGAACTTCTTGGCACTTTCTGAAATACCTAGAATTATTAGTTAGTTCAGGATTTTAGATTCTCATTGTAATTTCATTTGTAAATGCGTCCTCAGTGCTCCTGGTGGGTTAGACCCGCTAGCGATTAACCAGAAATTAGTTATGTAAAAAAAGAGATGCGTTTATAAATAAGAAAATCAACGAACCTCCGGGTGCGTCAGTTATAGTTGTGCCACCTGCTCCCGTAGGTTGATCTGTCATGGCCAGTCCAACCCGTAAAAATGAGTAGTAAAAATCTTACTGATCGAACTCCTTATAAAGATTACCTGATTTAACCTTCCCTAAGTTTGATTGACGTCCTGACCGCTGGATAATTTTATTGATCAGTTTGACAGTGTAGTAGATTCCAACACCATTGTGACCCCCACAATGCATTGCAGTACTTAGTTGGATCCTTAGCAGATGAACCCTAAGCGGTTGTTTGCTACATTTAGAAAATTGAAGAAGCCAACTATGAAGGTTGCTCGTGGATTTGTTGCACAGCGTTATCACAATACACGGGTTCTTGCTGATACCGGACATAACCCGATACTACCCTCCCGGAGATTTGCGAATAATTTACAGGTTTCGCGCGTCCTTTTTTGACCCCTTGTAACTTCCTATCGCTGTTTAGAACTTTAAAGTCCCTGTCTCCCTCATGGTCTTATATGTTATAACATATATGTTTGACTAACTTTCCCTCTGAATTTGAATTCCCGGTTTTGTAGCGTTGTTATGGCGTTGACGCTGATGAGTTACCTCCTTGAAAATCTTATACCTTTTTTGGAAGACGAATGTCGTCACAGAAACGTTGGCAACACCTCCCGTGTAGATTTCTAACCAGACGAAAATTTAAGTACTGTACCTAAACAGTACTGACCTTGCGGCGCCTCCGCCTTCCCCTAGTTCAATAATAGACAAAAAATGTTACCTTAATAAATAATAGTACAAAATGTTACCTGTTTGCTTCCTCTTCCCATGACTCCGTGAATGTCCCTAATTTAGAGCTATGAAATCCTAGAGAAAGATCGGGATTTGTAAAACAGTCCCGGTTATGTATAGGTTTTGGACAAACTCCCCAGCTTGTGCAAGCGGCCTAACAATTTCAACCTGCGTCGATCATCCCATCACACTATGCTTGTTTTAATGAATTTCCCGTAACCCATTGTATCCCACCTCATCCCAATCGCATTAAATTATAATTCCAATGTATAAACGCCATGTCCGCGTACCTATCCGTCTTCTACCCGCGGTCCCCATATGGGGCGGGGCCACATAAGAAATTTCCCCTTCGCACTCCAGCGCGCCCCCCAAACGCGACATCCAGAGATCTTTCCTCCCCCAGAGAAATGCGTCCGCGCCACCTATACATGTTGAAAATAATAGACATTTTGAAATAATTTAGATATCTGATAATTCCTATAATGAAGAAGATAGACCCACATAGCGAGATACTTGGTATTACTCCTTTCCCTTTCTTAATATCCTCACCCAATCCCTTATATTATTGCCTACTGTTAAATTACAAACTTAAAACTGCTATTGGGACTCATTTTATTGAAGCGCGTGCCTTATGTGATACCTGTGCCCAGTTTTGCCTCATACAAACCGATCTGTTGTTAATTACCTCAATTTGTCCCATCTCCCCCCTCCTGTGCCCCGGTATTTGCCAGAGGTAATATTCCTTTATTGTTTCCCGTGGTTCTATTTCCCTTTGTTTTAAAACCTTTGTATAATTTTCTCCCTGAGGTTGTCAACCTCTGCTATAGTTTATAGAATGTGATTGCCGTACGCATCCGTATTTGAGTTCCCGAGTCTGTGTTTTTTCCTAGTATGAATTTTTCCTTGCTGACCCTACCATAATAAGCCGGGCCCCGATAGTATACTATTGGGTGCTGACGTGGGTTCGCGCGCGTTTATGCAAATAAAATATTTAACTAACGCCTTACTTGCTTTCTAGCAATTTTTTGGTTATATTGTTTTGTGGCCATTCGCTTGCCGATTATGGTTAATTGGAGCCCCCTATGACTGGGAATAAACTTATCCCTCTCATCGAGAGTTTCTGAAGGTCGAAGAGACCCTCAACCTAGATGATTTGCTAACCCCTTAGATAACGTGTGTGAGTATCTTTTTTTAAAAGGTACACCTCCCTTCCACACTGACGGTCGGTTCATTGTGGAGACTCCCTTCCTGTAACGAGCGACCTACTCTTGGAACCTCAACCTACCGCTAGTCCGTCGTTTCCTCCATTGCTCGAGAAGCGTTTAAAAACGCTACCCTACAATTACGGTATAAATAGATTTCTTTTATGCGTGAGTATTGAGTAAATCATATGAGTGTTTATTTCCCTTCCCCTACCCATGAACATTACTTTATTTCCCCACCAATGGTTCTCCAAGACCCGAGACACGCTCAAATACTTGTTGTTTTTGATGGTAGTTGTCCCTCGTCTAACGTATCTCATAATGAGTCCTACATAGTGGTGTCCCAAATTCAAAAGGATATTAGTCTAATCCCTCCTTACTTTCGTAAGCATGTTCGTTGTGTTTGTGGCAGACATACGCATGAGTTTCCCTTATGTCGTGTTACATCGAGAAAAAAAAAAAAAAAAAAAAAAAAAAAAAAAAAAAAAAAAAAAAAAAAAAAAAAAAAAAAAAAAAAAAAAAAAAAAAAAAAAAAAAAAAAAAAAAAAAAAAAAAAAAAAAAAAAAAAAAAAAAAAAAAAAAAAAAAAAAAAAAAAAAAAAAAAAAAAAAAAAAAAAAAAAAAAAAAAAAAAAAAAAAAAAAAAAAAAAAAAAAAAAAAAAAAAAAAAAAAAAAAAAAAAAAAAAAAAAAAAAAAAAAAAAAAAAAAAAAAAAAAAAAAAAAAAAAAAAAAAAAAAAAAAAAAAAAAAAAAAAAAAAAAAAAAAAAAAAAAAAAAAAAAAAAAAAAAAAAAAAAAAAAAAAAAAAAAAAAAAAAAAAAAAAAAAAAAAAAAAAAAAAAAAAAAAAAAAAAAAAAAAAAAAAAAAAAAAAAAAAAAAAAAAAAAAAAAAAAAAAAAAAAAAAAAAAAAAAAAAAAAAAAAAAAAAAAAAAAAAAAAAAAAAAAAAAAAAAAAAAAAAAAAAAAAAAAAAAAAAAAAAAAAAAAAAAAAAAAAAAAAAAAAAAAAAAAAAAAAAAAAAAAAAAAAAAAAAAAAAAAAAAAAAAAAAAAAAAAAAAAAAAAAAAAAAAAAAAAAAAAAAAAAAAAAAAAAAAAAAAAAAAAAAAAAAAAAAAAAAAAAAAAAAAAAAAAAAAAAAAAAAAAAAAAAAAAAAAAAAAAAAAAAAAAAAAAAAAAAAAAAAAAAAAAAAAAAAAAAAAAAAAAAAAAAAAAAAAAAAAAAAAAAAAAAAAAAAAAAAAAAAAAAAAAAAAAAAAAAAAAAAAAAAAAAAAAAAAAAAAAAAAAAAAAAAAAAAAAAAAAAAAAAAAAAAAAAAAAAAAAAAAAAAAAAAAAAAAAAAAAAAAAAAAAAAAAAAAAAAAAAAAAAAAAAAAAAAAAAAAAAAAAAA
Source organism: Dione vanillae (assembly GCA_037178615.1). NCBI lineage: Eukaryota > Metazoa > Arthropoda > Insecta > Lepidoptera > Nymphalidae > Dione > Dione vanillae. Next base: position 47,338 of record JAZFAU010000736.1, read on the forward strand.
AAAAAAAAAAAAAAAAAAAAAAAAAAAAAAAAAAAAAAAAAAAAAAAAAAAAAAAAAAAAAAAAAAAAAAAAAAAAAAAAAAAAAAAAAAAAAAAAAAAAAAAAAAAAAAAAAAAAAAAAAAAAAAAAAAAAAAAAAAAAAAAAAAAAAAAAAAAAAAAAAAAAAAAAAAAAAAAAAAAAAAAAAAAAAAAAAAAAAAAAAAAAAAAAAAAAAAAAAAAAAAAAAAAAAAAAAAAAAAAAAAAAAAAAAAAAAAAAAAAAAAAAAAAAAAAAAAAAAAAAAAAAAAAAAAAAAAAAAAAAAAAAAAAAAAAAAAAAAAAAAAAAAAAAAAAAAAAAAAAAAAAAAAAAAAAAAAAAAAAAAAAAAAAAAAAAAAAAAAAAAAAAAAAAAAAAAAAAAAAAAAAAAAAAAAAAAAAAAAAAAAAAAAAAAAAAAAAAAAAAAAAAAAAAAAAAAAAAAAAAAAAAAAAAAAAAAAAAAAAAAAAAAAAAAAAAAAAAAAAAAAAAAAAAAAAAAAAAAAAAAAAAAAAAAAAAAAAAAAAAAAAAAAAAAAAAAAAAAAAAAAAAAAAAAAAAAAAAAAAAAAAAAAAAAAAAAAAAAAAAAAAAAAAAAAAAAAAAAAAAAAAAAAAAAAAAAAAAAAAAAAAAAAAAAAAAAAAAAAAAAAAAAAAAAAAAAAAAAAAAAAAAAAAAAAAAAAAAAAAAAAAAAAAAAAAAAAAAAAAAAAAAAAAAAAAAAAAAAAAAAAAAAAAAAAAAAAAAAAAAAAAAAAAAAAAAAAAAAAAAAAAAAAAAAAAAAAAAAAAAAAAAAAAAAAAAAAAAAAAAAAAAAAAAAAAAAAAAAAAAAAAAAAAAAAAAAAAAAAAAAAAAAAAAAAAAAAAAAAAAAAAAAAAAAAAAAAAAAAAAAAAAAAAAAAAAAAAAAAAAAAAAAAAAAAAAAAAAAAAAAAAAAAAAAAAAAAAAAAAAAAAAAAAAAAAAAAAAAAAAAAAAAAAAAAAAAAAAAAAAAAAAAAAAAAAAAAAAAAAAAAAAAAAAAAAAAAAAAAAAAAAAAAAAAAAAAAAAAAAAAAAAAAAAAAAAAAAAAAAAAAAAAAAAAAAAAAAAAAAAAAAAAAAAAAAAAAAAAAAAAAAAAAAAAAAAAAAAAAAAAAAAAAAAAAAAAAAAAAAAAAAAAAAAAAAAAAAAAAAAAAAAAAAAAAAAAAAAAAAAAAAAAAAAAAAAAAAAAAAAAAAAAAAAAAAAAAAAAAAAAAAAAAAAAAAAAAAAAAAAAAAAAAAAAAAAAAAAAAAAAAAAAAAAAAAAAAAAAAAAAAAAAAAAAAAAAAAAAAAAAAAAAAAAAAAAAAAAAAAAAAAAAAAAAAAAAAAAAAAAAAAAAAAAAAAAAAAAAAAAAAAAAAAAAAAAAAAAAAAAAAAAAAAAAAAAAAAAAAAAAAAAAAAAAAAAAAAAAAAAAAAAAAAAAAAAAAAAAAAAAAAAAAAAAAAAAAAAAAAAAAAAAAAAAAAAAAAAAAAAAAAAAAAAAAAAAAAAAAAAAAAAAAAAAAAAAAAAAAAAAAAAAAAAAAAAAAAAAAAAAAAAAAAAAAAAAAAAAAAAAAAAAAAAAAAAAAAAAAAAAAAAAAAAAAAAAAAAAAAAAAAAAAAAAAAAAAAAAAAAAAAAAAAAAAAAAAAAAAAAAAAAAAAAAAAAAAAAAAAAAAAAAAAAAAAAAAAAAAAAAAAAAAAAAAAAAAAAAAAAAAAAAAAAAAAAAAAAAAAAAAAAAAAAAAAAAAAAAAAAAAAAAAAAAAAAAAAAAAAAAAAAAAAAAAAAAAAAAAAAAAAAAAAAAAAAAAAAAAAAAAAAAAAAAAAAAAAAAAAAAAAAAAAAAAAAAAAAAAAAAAAAAAAAAAAAAAAAAAAAAAAAAAAAAAAAAAAAAAAAAAAAAAAAAAAAAAAAAAAAAAAAAAAAAAAAAAAAAAAAAAAAAAAAAAAAAAAAAAAAAAAAAAAAAAAAAAAAAAAAAAAAAAAAAAAAAAAAAAAAAAAAAAAAAAAAAAAAAAAAAAAAAAAAAAAAAAAAAAAAAAAAAAAAAAAAAAAAAAAAAAAAAAAAAAAAAAAAAAAAAAAAAAAAAAAAAAAAAAAAAAAAAAAAAAAAAAAAAAAAAAAAAAAAAAAAAAAAAAAAAAAAAAAAAAAAAAAAAAAAAAAAAAAAAAAAAAAAAAAAAAAAAAAAAAAAAAAAAAAAAAAAAAAAAAAAAAAAAAAAAAAAAAAAAAAAAAAAAAAAAAAAAAAAAAAAAAAAAAAAAAAAAAAAAAAAAAAAAAAAAAAAAAAAAAAAAAAAAAAAAAAAAAAAAAAAAAAAAAAAAAAAAAAAAAAAAAAAAAAAAAAAAAAAAAAAAAAAAAAAAAAAAAAAAAAAAAAAAAAAAAAAAAAAAAAAAAAAAAAAAAAAAAAAAAAAAAAAAAAAAAAAAAAAAAAAAAAAAAAAAAAAAAAAAAAAAAAAAAAAAAAAAAAAAAAAAAAAAAAAAAAAAAAAAAAAAAAAAAAAAAAAAAAAAAAAAAAAAAAAAAAAAAAAAAATCTCACGCATATGCTCACGGCATACACATAATCCTATCGGAACTACCATCCACCACCATCATCATCTCGAACGAACCGCCGCCGCGCTTCTCGATCCCCGCCCGCCCGACGCCCGACTCCCGACTACGTTTACTAATAATTCATCTTATTTTATTTCATTTATTTATTTATTTACTTTATTTTATCCAAAGTACTCACCGATTATTGGTATATGTCGCCGGAGTAGACGGCGGTGGCGGCGGCGGCGCTGAGCAGTTCCCTTAGCGGAGGCATGCGTGTGTGTTTTACGAGGCTCCGCTTGGAGATCCCGCAGACGGCACACCTCGACCCGCACGCCTGCAGGCCGTCTTCCACGGGCGAGCGGGTATTCTTCGCTTTCGATCTGCAGACGTTAATCATTGTTTAATTAAATTTTTATAGAGAAAAATGACTTTTAAACACGACTAGAGGTACGCGAGTAGCACCTCGACGAATTCGAGGGCTCGTATTTCGGCCGGGACGCCGTCTCGGCCCACATTTAGCGCTCGTGTCGACGGACAGGTTCACAAGCGAGCCCCTCACGGGTCGCGGGTTCATCTATACATATCAAATTATGTAAAAAATCTTATTATCTAGATGCATGTTAGTGAAAAGTTTTGTGCGTTCGTACGAGAAAATGTCTAGCGACACCGCGGCTCTCCTCACGGTATCGCTAACGCTCTTACTGCCACTAGCGACCTCTACCACGCTAGTAGCGTACAATCTCGCCGCATATATAAACTTTACTCTTCGCTCGTCACCGACTACTACCACTACGTCGTTGTCTCCGTTGTAGTGTTCTCGTGCGTACGTGCGTGTGTATAATTGTGTGATACGTGAAAATAATAAAAAAAAAAATTAAAATGGCCGATACAGCAGTCGCATCCGAAGCTCCCGCACCGGCGACGCCCGCGAAGAAACCCAAAGCGTCGGCGGCGCCGGCCGGCGGCTCCGCGGCCGCAGCCAAGAAGCCAAAGGCGAAACCGACCCACCCCAAGACCTCCGAGATGGTGAACAGCGCCATCAAGGAGCTCAAGGAGCGCAGCGGTTCCTCGCTCCAGGCGATCAAGAAGTACATAGCGGCCCAGTACAAAGTGGACGCCGAGAAGTTGGCGCCGTTCATCAGAAAGTACCTGAAGAGCGCCGTCGAGTCCGGCGCTCTGATACAGACCAAGGGCAAAGGCGCTTCGGGCAGTTTCAAGCTCGAGTCCAAGTCGTCCGCGTCGAAGGGCAAGCAGGCGTCCGCCGGGGCCGGCGGCAAGGGATCCGCCGCATCGGGCGCCGCCTCCGCCGCGTCCTCCGGCGGCGCTAGGTCGAAGAAGGCCGCCGGAGCCGCGGCCGCCGCCTCCGGCAGGGGCGGCAAGAAGGCAGCCGCCGCGGCCGCGTCCGCCGCCTCCGCGTCGTCGCCGTCGAAGTCGTCCAAGGCGAAGGCCGCCATCAAGGACAAGAAAGCGGCCGCCGCCAGGAAGAAGCCGGCCGCCGCGTCCGCCGCGGCCAAGAAGGCCTCCGCGGCCGCCGCCGCCGCCGCGTCGGCGTCCTCCTCGAAGGCGAAAGGCGCCGCCGCATCCAAGGCCAAGAAGACCGCCAAGCCACCGACGAAGAAGCCGAAAGCACCCAAACCCAAGAAGGCTGCGACACCCAGATCCAAGCCGGCGGCGAAGAAGGCCGCGTCGGCTGCGAAAAAGTAATATCAAAGTGTTAAACGAATTAACGCTCAGTAAGATAATTGTGCGAGTGTTGTTGTTGTTTGTGTTGTTGTTGTTGTGCGGCGGTGATGTGCTTGCAATAATAATAATAATGCAGCGTAACGATATGGTTCACGTTAAGCGTTCCACAACTGTGACGTCATCACCGTCATCGTCCACGGCTACTCCAACGACGACGACGACGACGGCGACGACGACAACGAAACACATGAATTCTTACCACAAGACGGCGTCCCGACGACGTCGCCGTGGCCGTGGCCGCGTGGTAGCAGCAGCGGCGGCGGTGACGACGATAGAACGTCGAAATGTGCAATATTACGCACGACAAAAAGCCCTTTTCAGGGCTAACAAACGTTTCAGAAATATTAAATTACTAGTTTCTACGATGAGACGTCTCTATCACGTATCAAATATATGTATATATATATATATATATAAAAAAAGAAGAACTTACCAATTAAATCATGTAGCGTGCGAACCTTATTCATCCCAACACGTTTACGACTTCATTTCACTCCTATCACACTATCTGCAATCAATAAAAATACACAATATTAGCATGTGACATGTGCACCATTCATTATAACAATAATATATACATATAATATATAATAAAAATAAACATTATGAATTTTACACTGCAAACAAACATTCAACTGATTTGGCGGCAAAAATCCCAACCACAGTATATACAAAAATAAATTGACGTAGCTTTTCATATTTCGAATATGAAAGGATTAGATCTTAGCGATATTCAGCCTACACAGATAAACAAACACAAAAAAAAAAAAAAAAACTATATATATATTATAATATAATATTTATATGTTTAAATATTTTATTTTGTTATTTACTTTATTTTATAATTATCATTATATATTTTTTTTTTTTTTTTTAAGGCGGTGATAACTTTAATTTAGTAATAAAAGAAAACGAAACATAAGAAGATCTCGGCTGTCCTCGGCTTTCCTCGACGTGGATATCGTGCGCGTTCGTAGTCACAGTCGCTGAGTCGCATCCCCACCTACTGTGCGCGCCGTGTGGCAGTATAAAACCCACTTTTGGCAAAAATTCTATATAAACTCACGTAGAACCGCCGCGCGCACACACGCTCGCGGACGTTATTATCTTTGTTTTATATTTATATCAACTCTCCAAATAACATGTCGGGTCGCGGTAAGGGTGGCAAAGTGAAGGGAAAGGCAAAGTCTCGCTCCAACCGTGCAGGACTTCAGTTTCCCGTCGGACGTATACACAGACTGCTGAGGAAGGGCAACTACGCAGAACGCGTGGGTGCCGGCGCACCGGTGTACCTCGCGGCCGTGATGGAATATCTGGCCGCCGAAGTGCTCGAGTTGGCCGGAAACGCGGCCCGCGACAACAAGAAGACCAGAATCATCCCCAGGCATCTCCAGTTGGCGATCAGAAACGACGAGGAGTTGAACAAGTTGCTCTCTGGCGTTACGATCGCGCAGGGCGGTGTCCTGCCTAACATTCAGGCCGTGCTCTTGCCCAAGAAGACCGAGAAGAAAGCCTAATTCTCACACCTCTTCAGTGCATAGTGCTGCGTGACGTCACGTGTGTGTGTGTATATGTGTGTTTTTCTGTGTGCGTGCGAGTGCCTGTCGCGTCGTAGATTGCGCGCGGCGCACACACAGATACAACTATCCACCACCACCACCACCACCAGCATTGTGCGCCGAAAAATTATTAAAAGGCCCTTTTCAGGGCCACAATATACATCCGTAAAAGCTTTGAAATTGCATAAAAGTTTCACTGTGCGAGACGTCTCACCTTCACGTCATGACATGACAAATAGATAGATATATATCACATAATAATAAATAGACTATTTACTACATGAAAGACAATTAATAGTATTATATATATATATATATATATATATATATATATATATATATATATATATATATATATATATATATATATATATATATATATATATATATTTCCAAAAAAAATAATATAAATAAATAGAAAATTCAAATAAGAATTGGCAGATAATAATATTAATACTTGTTATTATTTACACATTTGTTCAGTTAGTATTGACGAACAATACTAACTACTATTTTTTTTTTTTTTTTTTTATAATGTATAATAAAAAAGAAAATTTGAAAATTCAAATAAGAATTGGGAAATAATAATAATTGGTATTATTTACATAGACATTTGTATATATATATATATATATATATATATATATATATATATATATATATATATATATATATATATATATATATATATATATATATATATATATATATATATATATATATATATATATATAGTGTGTGTTTGTTTGTTTATAATTAATATACGTATCAACTTGCTGAGGGTGCAGGGCAGCGTGGTGAAGGGGGGGGGGGGGGGGGGGGTGGGGTTTTAATAAGAATGCGGGGGGGGAGGGGTCTCGTCCCCGTTCTTGGTCGCGCGTACGGAGTTCTCATTGGTCGATTCAGTGTCGGTGACTAGTGAACGTCGCTAGCGTTTGTGCGTTCACCCAAAGTGAGTACATCTCGAGTTCGACAACGAACTTTTCCCGC
>JAZFAU010000737.1:0-54114 GCA_037178615.1 Dione vanillae
TTAAAATTATTAAATTCCGGGAGCTTCTTATTCCCAAATTAAGAGTAAAGTATTTTCTATTTTAATTATTTTGTTTGGGGGAAGGGGAAATGTGAATAGAAAACTATTATAAGAATATCATTCTCAATTAATAAATTTAAATGTTAAAAAAATAATTATGTTCACATTTCCTAATATAAAGAAGTTGCCAAAAGAATATAATATTAGATATAATTTAAATAATATGTTACATATATTGACAAACAGTAATTATGTAACTTTGAATAATAGTAAAATCAAGATATTATTAATTGACATTAACAATGTATTTAAAGTAATAACTTGACATGTGATAGGCTGCACCTATCTTAATTTTATAAAAGGCAGATAGATAATATGCTATCATATTTTTTACAATTTAACTTAGCCAATATTATGGCTATAAAGACCACTGTTCCTTTTGAACAGGATGATTTTAAATTTACCTTGGAATCCGTTCCAAATAACTTAAATTAAATAATAGGACAAAAGAGGCCATCTTTATCCATCTTATTTTATATATTAATTATAAAAAATTATAGTCACAGTATTTAATTACATGAATGTGTCATTAGTTTATTAAGTTTGTAACTATTAAATTACACAGTCCCAAATCATGTCGTGGCGGCTTGTAATTAAAACAGCACTAAGCTCATAGTTATAAGATGTATTTGTTATATTAGAATAAGTGTGTGTTTTGTAAGCTGTCCTTAAGTAAATAAATAAATAAATAAATCTCTGGCAAAATATCACATTATAATAGAGCTCATATTAATAAAAATGTAAAAACAAACACAATTTGTAATGATAATGATACAAACTTGGTGCATCAAAATATACAAGGCACGTTAAAAAAACCTTAGAAATTGAGTTGTAACTGTACTAAGATTCATGTCCTTTGTATTAATGAACACTGGCTTCGGCAATCTGAAGCTATTTTTAATTTCAGTCATCACCAAGTTCAGCCGAGAAAAAGCCATTCGCGGTGGCTCTTTAATAATTTTAAAAAAAGATTACAAATATAAAGAACGCACAGATGGCCTGTGCTGAGCTTGAGCATTTTATTGTTGTAAGTGTATACAGACCCACTGGGTCGTATGAAAACCTTCAAACAATTTTGGAACAAGTCCTCGTAAAAAAAAAAAGAAATTCATAGTTATATGTGGTGAATTTGATATAAATTTGTTAGATATCTCCACCACTGCCACTAGATTCAGGTCTTTACTAAATTCATAAGAACCAATTATTTTATTTTTAGAACCAACAAGAACTACTGACTATACAGCAAATTGTATTGATAATATTTTTACAAATGCTGAACCAAAACAAAAATTAATAATTGATCTGATCACTGCGGACAAAAATAAAATTAGTAATGAGTGTTGAATAGTGTAGGGTATGCAGCAGTTGTGGAAGCGTGCTGAGGGGGATTTTATATTAATTATTTACTTTATATAGTCGGTCGTAGGATAATAAAAATGTTAACAAACACTGATTGTTCATGGCGCCATGGAATGTTTCACATTAGTCCAATTCACTTAGGGTTACTTGCACTATTATCTTTTGTAGGTTTGTCTTTGTCAGGTTTAATATCAAGAGGTGAAAACACAAAAGGGAAATCAAATAAGGTCACACAGCTGATTAATATAACACAATTCAGGAAAGACGCGCTCGCGCCGGCGGTCTCACGTGCACACTTGTTGACCCGAGCGGGGTTCGCAAAAGACTAAACAAGTGTAAAATTAGTTGCGTACCTATGACAACAGGTCGTATACAAAAATTTGGAAGGTATATAGCGGCAAAACTTCAGAGTTCAGAGGGGTTCCCACAAGGATCTATTTTTGGTCCTTTCCTATTTCTAATCTATATAAATGATCTGCCTCATTTAGTTGAAAGGGACTATGAGATAGTATTGTTTGCTGATGATATTTCATTGATTTTTAAAATGAAAAGACTACTAAACATCTATGACGATGTGAACAACGCTCTCTCAAAAATAATACATTGGTTTAGTGTTAATAATTTACTACTGAATAGTAAAAAAACTAAATGTGTATTATTCAGAACGTTAAATACAAAAACTGTTAAAGCCGATGTATGTACTTTTAAGTGGTGAAACTGTGGAACCCGTCGATTCTACGGTATTTCTAAGTATCACTATTGACTCTAAATTGCTGTGGGGACCTCATATTGATGGATTGGCGAATAGGCTCAGCTCAGCAGCGTTTGCTGTCAAAAAAATTAGACTGTTAACTGATATGGATACGGCTCGCCTTGTTTAATTTAGTTACTTTCATAGCATTATGTCATATGGCATTTTGCTTTGGGGTAATGCAGTCTCTGTTAATTCCATCTTTGTTCTGCAGAAGCGGGCTATTTGCGCAATCTATAACCTAAATCCAAAAGATATCTTAAGATAAAAATTAAGGAAATAAATATAATGACCATTGCATCTCAGTATATCTTTGATAATTTAATGTATGTGAAAAAAATATCAACGATTTTACCAAAATCGGTGATGTGCACAATGTTAATACAAGAAACAAGCATAAGCTTACCGCGCCTGTAACTAGACTAAATCGCATCTACAATTCTTTTATGGGACAGTCTGTATGCTTCTACAATAGGATCCTAGAAAACGTCCAAGATTGTTCTATATCACAATTTAAAAAGTTGTGAAACGACGTTTGTGTGTTAAAGGTTATTACCATATTAATAATTTTTTAAATGATAACACACCTTGGGAATGAAATGCTCGCTCCAGTCTAGTTGAATTTTACATTAACAAAAAGTTTTACTGATTAGAGTATTTAAACATTAATTTCAATACTAAAGACTTTCTAAACAATATCATAAAATATATAATGATTTGCGTACATATACGACATAGTAAACAAATTACATGGTACTATAGCAATATAATAGTCACAGCGTTACATCCTGCCTATAAGGCTAATCTGCAATATTCACTATACAAAAAATATATAACTAAAAACTAAATAACGATAATTTTTAAATGTGAAAATTATTTTTATATGATAAATAAGAGCCTAAGAGCCCGCGACGCCTTTCGTTATATGATAGTATAAAACATAGTTTTCATATATTTTAACTTACAATCATGTTGGAAACTACCTCGTCTTTTGGTGAACACTAAGGATTGTGACAACTCCTTTCTAGACTCCCTTACAGGCTAATTATTTATAAGTCTACTTTCGCCATAAGACCAAATCTGATTTTTATATATGTTATTCAGAAAACTATACGAATAATGTTTCAACAATCCCCGTAACTTTTGATGGTTCTGCTATCTTTGAAGTCTACTCTAGGCGAGCGCGCGATGAATATACATAGCACGACCTATACTTTAAATTTATCAAGTAAAATTAACTTCAGATATTTATAACGGATTAAAAAAGTAAATTATAAATAATAGTGTAAAGAAATATATATAATAATACAATTCGATCGCACAATGCGAAAAAAAATCTTGTAAATTTTAAGTAGAATAAAACATGCTTGTTTGCACCATCCCGTTTCACACAGACAAATTCTTACTCTAAAGGGTTGTCTGTAAGAGATTGCTTTAAGCAATAAGACCGCCTTTGCACTCTTCTCCTGTTGTTATACTTGTAATGTTATGTACACTGTATCTTTTGTCTTTTGTGTGCAATAAAGTGTTAAATAAATAAATAAATAAATAAAATTTGAATATTTGTAAAATCACTTGACATTTTTTGGTCAGGTGAAGTTATATGTTATAGTGCTTATTCGGACCGCGGAGAATGCTCTTAATATTTAATTGAATACGTATTGATCAAAGATTACATCAACTCTCAATGCCTTTAATAACGTAACCATAAATCCAAAAATTCTCTAAATAATTTCGGGACATTTCAGAATCATTCAATAATTAATACATGAATATTACGTGGAGACTCATGTTGTACCTCCTCCTCCAAGCACTTTTATAGAGGAGCTTTATCCATTTTATAAATCGTACTAAAATCGTGTAAAATCGTGCGTAAATTTAATTCAATATTTAATATATAAGTATTCCTTAACAGATGGCGATGTAAATTTTACTGTTAAATTTTGAGTAATTGGTCTTTTGGAATTTCTGGGCTGAAAGGATTAATAAATCGTTTGAAGGTTGATACAATTTTTTGTATTTGTTGGGTGTTTCTCCGGATATTGTGAATGTTATCTTCTGAGACGTCTTTTTGACCTTTTGATTGGTTTGGAGTCCTGAGATTTCAATGGTTAGTTAAATAGCGACACGAAGTAAGCTCGAAGGCACTTTAATGCCACGTTTGAGAGACGATCAGGACTTCTTTATTTTCACATATTTGATAATGAGTTTAACTCTGTTGATTTAGATTTACCGGATGCGGGCATACATGCCTATTCCGCAGCATCGATTTTTGTTAAGTGGTGTCACGAGGCTGACTGCTTGGACAGCGTTAATTTTATAAACTCACTGTCTTTTCAGTATTGTCGGCCTCTAAAGCTATATCAGGCCTAGTAGTAGTAGAGACACAATTGAGCTAATAGTAAAAGCTCTCGACAAATCCCTGAAAGCCCGAGTCAAGTCACCGGATTTCTTTAAATCTATATTAGCACGAAAAGATTAATCAAATACAGAATTGAAATATTTTGTATTTGAGGTAAATATGTACAAAAATAAGTCAACATCGCGTTACATTTTTCACATTTTTTTTTCTGAAAGTTTTAAAATAACGACTGGATAGTAAAACTAACAAAACCTTTAAAAAGCAAGGAAACTTTTCGATTAATCAATTTCTAATTTGGTGTTGAACCCTCAGCATGCAAGTACGATTTACACTTGACTGAGTACCTGATATTGATTTACAGTAAGTAGTTTGGCAGCATATTGTAATACAAATACAATCTCGCAAGTTTTATTGAATTCAACAAAAGATTTATTTGAATCAATAAAATGCGTAATTTATTTTCTAAAAAATCAACGTTATTTACGTTTACAGCAGATATTTTTCGACACGCGATCAAAGCAGACATGTTCAAAAATATTTCTTAAGTGAATATTGTCATTCTTTTTGTTTTGTTTTTTATTTCAATACACTTAACTATGCATTATACTAGTGATTGCTTACAAACTTGTCTATAATTCGCTACGAATCAACAGAGTAAAGACTAAACAACGTTATGTACTTTTGATGAGGCTGACCAGAACACGCAAAGATGCTAAGGAACTTTGAGATTCAACGCAGAACACAGATGGCTAAAAGTAAGGAAATAAACTCGAATTTGACAAAATAGAAATATATCCAATACTGTTAAATTGATATAAGTATAAACACCAGAGTTTGCTCGTTGTTTCCATGTATCTTAAGAAACTTCCACTTGGTCGGTGCGGCGGACAGATGAAAGATTGATGCCTTGGAAATGTCGGACTGGAGGAGAATATTGCACATACAAGGCGCAGCCAGGAGAACTAATATATCGATTCTCCACCAGCGACAGATGGAACACATCTATCCACAACAGTTGGATGACCCCTTCTGAATCTCCGCTAACCGTACTTGTAGACTTATTGCACTCACAGGTCAAGCAAATCATTGGTCGAACTAAATCACGTACTGACTTCGGATATTTTATTTCTAGCACTTCATTTACTCAAAGCGATTTGTTGAGTGCAAGTGTAATACCTACGTCTTTTTCCAAGTTTATCACTCCAAAGTCAGCTACTGAAACTTTATGTCCATACATAGTGCGATAGTCAACTGGATTTAATTTTCCCAGCACCGTGACTAATACTTTATTTGTTTTCAATAAACCCATATCATATAATAACTTGTAATTTGCCAACACTTTATATAACCAGGATTAAGAAAAGTTTTAATTATTTCACTAGCACACCATTTAGAGTTATGTTGCTCTGAGAAAATTGCATTACGAATAAAGAGCTTAATTTTACCTGGAATGTGTGACATATCTTCAATACAATGTCCTGCAGTCAATGTCCATACTGGCGTGACAATACTGCTGGGATAAAAATATTCATTGCATTCCGATTGTGTCGCATAGGCAAGGTTCATAGCAAGAGCAACTTTGTAAGGAAATTCTCCAGGACGAGCTTCTCGTCCTTGAAAAATTCTTATCGAATCACCATTACAGTGAAATGGGTAAACACAAAGAATGATAAATATTACACTGGAAATATTTTTGCACATGTCTGCTTTAAGTGAGTGTATACCGACAAAATTTTAAAATAAATTACATTTAATTGAACTAAATAAAGCTTTAGTTGAATTATATGCAGCTTCGAGATATACATTTGTACTACAATTAACTGGTCAAGAAACATATTGTAAAATCAATATAAAGTTCTTTTGAAGTCAAGTGTAAGTCTCGCACCAGTTTTGTGATTGAAATTCAACTAATATACAATACGACATTTTTGGTTTATTTTTATTTGAAATTGTAAAATGACTTTTCTTGTTTATTATAGTATATAATGTTTTTGTTATTCATCCGTCAAGCGAGTTAAAATTCCATAAGAATCTGTGTAAAATGTTAAGGCGATATTGATATAACAATAAAATTGTATTTTTTTTTATATTTGTATCAAGTACATATATTTCAGTCGTATAACTGTACACTTTATTCTTTTTACTGTTTAATTAAAAATTTATATATTTATATATATTTATTATATTTTGCTTTGTTATTGTATTATTTTTATAAAATATATTGATTTATTATAATATAGATAAATAAAATTATGATTCCGATATACTTTATATCCATGTATATCTAAAAAGAAACCAAGATAGAAAAATCCAAGTAAAACCCCACCTACAATTGTACTTATTACTTACTAAAGTATTCTATCTATTGTGTTGCATTCCTTTTAGTTTAATTGACTGATTTATTTAATCGATTTGCTTAAATCATAAAACTTATTAAAAAATAATATTATTTAAGTAGCTGCGCGCAGGTTGCTTCCACGCGCTTCCCCAAACAGGCCATTGGGAGTATTAAATCAGACCTTTTTGGCTTTTTGGTTTGATTGGTTCCCAAGTCTTACGGCTGAAGATAATATAGGAATGAAAACAAACAAGGTAATAGTCCTAATATTTAAAGCATTTCCATTTGCCTGCATAAATTTATATCAGAAGGAAGTCTCGTGACTTTATAAATGTCTTCAAGTTGATAAAACAGTATTTGCTTAATTTTCTGTAGCACCAGTCATTCAACTAGTGTCACTGCTATTCTTTCATGTGGTGAAATTCATTGATACAACAAAATGGACAGTAATCTTTATCAAATTGACTAGATAGTTACAAGTTTGAATGGTGTTCAAACTACTCCTTTGGTCGAGTGAATTAAGAAGCATATTATAAATACTGTTTCTATATATATTTACTAGTATTTAATAAAATTACTTAAAAAAATAGCAAAAAATATAACTTCATTCAATTCTAAAAAGAACAGAAGTGAATAATCAAAAAATTTAAATATTTTATACAAAATCAAAAATATTACAAATTTGTTGCTAAATCCTTCTCACATTTACATTTTCATAAGTTGTTGTGAAAATTTAACGGCTTTAATAACGGCAGAGTAATAAAATAATAAAAATCTATAAAACTATAAAAGGCCAGAAAAGTTATTTGACAATATCACATAAAAATAAATAAATCAAGTCGTATAAATTGTAACTTGAGTTTCAATCACGAAATTGTTGCGGAATTCTCAGAACGCAAGTAACATTAGCGCACTAGATACATATTTTACAATACAGTTTTAGTCAGCAAATTGTAAATATAAGTATATCTCGCAAGTTACATAGAATTCAACGAAAATTTGATTTTTTTAAACTTCTACGATATAAACTTATTTAAAGCAGATATGTATGCATATATTTCTAAACTTATATTTATCACTCTTTGTGTATCCTTCTCTCAATTTGTACGCTGCAAAAGTAATTCGTTAAGAATTTTTCAAGGACGAGATGCTCATCCTGGAGAATTTCCCTATGTAGTTGCTCTTGCTATGAAACATGGTGAAGGTACACAAACAGAATCCTACCAATCTTTTTGTACCGGCAGTATTGTTACGCCAGTGTGGACATTGACTGCAGGACATTGTATTGAAGGTATGTTACACATGCCTGATAATTTAAAGTTAGTTATTCGTTACGCAATTTCCGCAGAGAAGCTGAACCCTAAGTGGGGTGCTAGTGAAATAATCAAAAGATTACTTCATCCTGGTTTCAAAATGATCGGACAAAATAACAAAATATTTAACGATATTGGTTTATTGAAAACAAATAAGGTATCAGTTTCAGTACTCGGAAAATTAAGTCCAGTAGACTATCGCACTATATATGGACATAAGGTCTCAGTAGCTGGCTTTGGATGGATGAAATCAGAAAAAGGCTTAGGTGATGCACTAGGACTAAATAAATCACTTCAAGTAAGTGAAGTAATGGTAATTAAATGTCAAAAGAGACTACGTGGTGTAGTTCGACCAATGATTTGCTTGACCTGGGAGTGCAATAAGCCTACAAAGTTGTGTGGTGGAGATTCCGGAGGGCCTGCAATTCATCCTACTGGTATCATAGCGGTTTTCACAGGATCTGTTGCTAGAAACTGTGATACGATGGAAGGCATATTTGAAAGTGGATTTCATACACCAATAAGCCCATCTCTAGACTGGATTGTAAGTAATATAAGAAATACGTGATTATATATTATAATAATTTTAAACATTTGTGTGCTTTATTTGACAAACACCATTTTGCTTTAGATTAAATAAATCGAATGTCTATGAAATTTTTCATTAAATGGACCCGACTCGACCCATCATTAATATTATCTGACAATTTTTACATGCATTCAATACAGTTAAATTCCACGCATCCTGCTTTTGTAAAATGATTTATAATAGGAGCTGCTTTAAATGCATTTCGACTTTTAGGAACGCTTAAAGGAGCTCTTGATAAGAATAGTGTACCCCTATTTCAGCAAGGTCAGGTGAAACTAATTTAAGGCTAGCTTGACTAATTTGAAATTAGCTTTTAGTCTAACATTTTTTAACAAATATTTGGACAGAAATGTAACAATAAACCTTCAACATCATGGATAAAAAAAAAAAAAGTTTGACAAAGAAGGTCAATTGATTTGAAAGATATTTAAATTAATGTTCTCACTTTCGCACTAAATTAATCAAGTTACCGCACTTGCGTCTATTTCCAATACTTATACGTACATAATTACATTACTGAAATGAATAGAAGTTTATAGCATCATAACAGCTGCTGCTTGATTGCGCGGGACTGTGTATCCGCTTTTACAATAGAACACCAAAAAACGCCAGAGGCTGTTACTGTAATACATTTTATATCGCAGATATAAATAATTGTGGAAAGGCGTTTTTATGTTAAGAGTAATTAATAATTTTTTAAATAAATGAATAACAATGAATATAAAAAACAGTAGCAACTACAAAACTTACGATTTGTTTATACGAATTCGAGATTTATAAGTTAGTGGTAACTTGTTTATGTTCGTACATAAATTTATAAAATGCTCATACATTTTAGTAGATGATGTTCCTAAATACTCCGTCATTGGTGTGTTTCGATAAGATATAAAAAGTAGTTTACTTTTAAATATAAAGTAAAAAAATAATATTGTTATGACTTCTATTTATAAGTTATTGGAAATTAGCTGTTACCCGCTGCTTCGTTCTCATTACAGAAGAAAACTGCTTAGCATCCTATGGATTCACCGTGCGGGTGCCGGGCCCATTGCGTTATAGGAAGAGGAGCTCCGATCAGCGCTTGGGACTTGCGACCCAAGTGTAGGTTTAAAGGGGCCCTTTTAAAATGCATTAACGCTCACCTTCACTGTCCGAGCTCCTCCCACTACCTAACCATATTTTAAACGATTCTACCAAAGCCGCCTTTGAAGTGCGTTCTAGAAATGAATTTATAATTGCTCTAGACAGGCCGAGTTCTTTTAGTAAACTATAGAGAGATTTCTCTGTTACACCTCTCGCTCCTACTTCAACCGCAAATAATCTAACTCTAAACCTATTCCTGGTCACTTCGTTTGTAAGATCGAAGTATTTATTAAGTTTTAGATGGTGACTTTTTTTAATATTTGTTTCCCACGGAACTGTAAGTTCTACCAGTACTACGCGTTTTAGGCTTCTAGAATAGAGAAAAATATCCGGTCTGGATGACAAAACACAAATATCCTCAGGGATTCTATACTGTTTCTCATACGTGTCCATCATTAGTGTCCAATCGGGAGCTGAATCTAATTTAGAGAAAGGTTTTTGTGTGGGTTTTTTATAAAAACCTTCTTTCACAAACTCTATTGAGCGTTTGCTGGTTGTTATATTTCTCTGTGCTCTTGCTACAGATAGACTAACTGCTTCACGTATAATTTCTAGTACTTTATCGTGGCGCCGCGAGTATTGACCACTATCCAAGAGTACCCTACACCCTACCAGCATATGTTTAGCTGTCCCTACTGCCTCTTTACAGATGTAGCAAGATTTATCGGTAGCTTTACCCCATCTTACTAAATTACTTTGATGTGGAAGAGTCATTTGGAACGCATTTAGATAGAATTTTAATAGTGCTGGAGACCAGTCGTGAATTAGGGTGCGCCATTTTAAAGCTAAAGGGATACAGAATTCTCCTATAGTTAGCCACTCGTTTTGCATTTCTAAACCCAATGCGTGCACCTTATATTTGTCGTTCTCGTCTTGCCGAATGAAAGATTTTATTATGTCTATGTCTTGAACTTTCCTCTTTGATCCTAATCCTACTTTACTAGATTGTGCTCCTATCATAAATTGCTTATGGAATTGAAGTCTTAACTCGAGCTCTGGGACACTTTTGTCTTTTGGGAGTGAGATAATAATCTCATCCCGTGATTTTCCCAGAATATGTGTTTTGGCTACTCTTAGGCGTTTATAGAGCTCCGATGGTTTCTTTAATCTCATCCCAAAACTATTTTTGTTTCTAAATAAGGTTGAGATGTCCGCCGAATGCGCTAGCCCAAGCCAAAACTTCAGTATCTTTATGACAATTGCATCTAACTTTGTTAACAGGGTCTTATTGAAATCATACACGAGGAAAGGCCAATTCAGACGTGATGTTAGAAAATTGTCGTAAATCCAAACTTTCTTGACATTACTTATAGGTTGATGATCTACCTTCTCAAGATCCGTCAAAAAGCTGTCGACTAATACATCTAAAGATGGAGTGCGGCCTTTGTAGTCTATTTTCTTGCCGAGAAATTTAAAAGGTGCCGCTTCGGAAACTATAGCAATGCTTTAACCGCCAATTTTAAGTCCCGGATCGTATGAGGTATATTTAGTGTTTCGCCTTCCCAGACATAAACAGTGACACTTACTAGGTTTTGTCCTCATTCCTTTCGTCCACGCACAAAATTCGTCTATTTCATCCAATAGCAGTTGGCATTGCTTTGGGTTCCTAGTCAGTATCGCAAGATCGTCCGCGAAAGCAAGGATGGATTCTGTGTACTTATTGTGGAACTTAAACCGATAACCCCATTTTTTCTCTTGTTTAATTAGATTATCTTTTAAAATATTTATTACGATATTAAATATTATTGGGGATAAACAACAACCCTGAAAAAGACCTACTCTATAGCCTTAAGGTTTTGAATGGCCGTCTTTAGAGATTATAACGAATTTTAATTTCGAATAGTATGACGCAATTATGTTGCTTATTATCGTAGGAAAATTGTACCATTTTAAAGCAAACATCAATAGATCGTGTTCTACTGACCCGAACGCGTTTTCTAAATCTATCTAGCACACCGTAATTTGCCCTCACACGTTCTGGCGTCTTTTAAGCTTTCGGTTAATAAACTTTTATGCTCCAGGCATCCAGAAACTCCAGGTAGAAACCCTTTCTGGTAATTCGTCCTGAAGTACCTATTGCTAATCATAAAATGGGTCATTTTCGTTTGAAGTATTGAGAAAAAGATTTTAGATAGAGTATTCGTAAGAGCAATCGGCCTAGTATCTTTTGGATCTGTTACCCGGTCATTTTTTAGAATGAGGACAAATACCGCTTCTCCAAACGACGTAGGTATTTGCTTTCTTGACCAGATTTTACCATATAAGTTGTGGAGGTATTTACGAACAGATGAACATTTTTTGTATACTATATATGGGATACCATCAGAACCTGGAGCTGATGTAGATGGTTTCTTTTTGATTCGTTTATTTATTTCCTCTAAAGTTGGTGGGTCACTTTGAAAGTCAATGTGAGGAATCTCAGGTCGTTGTTTATTTGGCTCCTTATATAGTCTTTCTATATTAGCTACTTCGTACGTGCTTCTATAATGTTCATAAGTTGCCTCATTGGTCAAGAGAAGCTTACCTCTATCTTCTTTAAAAATGTTTTTTGAGTACTCAAAAGGATTTTTATCAAAAGCTACCTCGTGTTTAGCCCGATCGAAATTTTTACGTTGTTCAGCGATCTGTTTCGATATACCCTGAATTAATTTCAGGGTTGACCGTAGCGCCCTAGACAATTATCGCCTATAGTTTTGGCCGCACGAAGATTCTTTTTTAGCTCTCTTTTTTTCCTCCTCATTTTCGACTTGAACGTGATTTCTTTGTTTTTACGAGCGTAATGATTTGAAGGTGGATATATTTCGCTGAAATAGTCATAAATAGTTTTTTGGAAAGTTTCTACTTGCGTGTCTAACTCCTGTTTCGAGCCCGGATGCTCTAACAGGACCGCTAATC
Organism: Dione vanillae; assembly: GCA_037178615.1. NCBI lineage: Eukaryota > Metazoa > Arthropoda > Insecta > Lepidoptera > Nymphalidae > Dione > Dione vanillae. The sequence goes on from JAZFAU010000737.1 coordinate 12,808, forward strand.
GTTCGTCGCGTGCGTTCCATGTCGATTGCTTTATATTGGGAATGCTAAGACGTGTCCGGGTGGAAATAGACTCTTGATACTCTTCACTCAATGGCTCACCATGGGACATATGAGGGTCAACTCTATCCGCAGTGATAGTCGAAGAGCTTACCGACGACTGTCGTGCTTCAACACCATCATGTGTTTTAAGATGTTTAATATACCAGGCTCTTCTCTTGTAATTTTTCCCGCACGTGGGGCATTTCAGGTCCGTATTCGCGCCGCTTTCGTTATCTGCTTCAACCGGTGGACAGTTCTTCCGCCCCCCCTCTCGGACTGTCCCAGGGGTATTTTTCTTATGAGGACTTTTAGCTTTAAAATGTTCCTGGGCTTGGCTTGCTAGGCCATTACCCGCGGCTGTCTTTCCAACAGTCAGCTGTCTTCCCAGCTGCCAGCTGTCTTTCCAGCAGTCAATTGTCAACCCGTCTCTCTGGGCTGGTAAATCTGGGCAGGAGATGAGTACTTTTATAGTTTACATGCAAAAAGAGTTTGGGAAAAAGAATGAAAATCTTAACTTTTTATTTAATTTACTGTCATAGTTACTGTAATACATTTTTATAAACTTTGTATACGTTTATTACGTTTGCAATAATTCAAAACTCGATATAAAGAATATTAGAAAACGAAAGAAATAATTTTCATTTCATGAAGTACGGAAATCGATGTAGCAAAGTTGTTTCTATTTGCATACGTCCGACAACGACGTCTGCCCTCCCGTGTCTGCCTGTTTGCGTAGCCACAGTATAGTATTACATTATTTAGAATTACACATTTTTACGCGATAATAATTTCCATTTTCTAGGGAAGTATAGTAACCAGCATAAATAATCTAAACCTAAGAAATTTATATTATTATTAGTTAAGAACTATATTTTGCCTCAACAGTAAAGACGCGCGGCGCGGGAAGATCTTTTAAACTTTACCGTATTTTTTAAATTTTGTATCAGAACAACATATTTTGAAGGACAAAGTTTATGTTCTTTTAATGGTCTTGCTGATAAAAATACTTTAATAAATACATACTAATTCTCTACGCCTTATAATAATGCTTGAAAACCACTATCTATCAATATGAATTCAAAGTTATACCAATGTAGTACACGATGTACGTATATAAAAAACTACACAAATATATTCTTATTTAAAGAGGAATAAAATACATCTAGCACTTTTCACTTCACACAGGCCTTTGCAACAATTATTATTACTAAAATTTAGGCCCCTTTGTCAATGATTATAAGTACAAAATATCTTACGCTGGAGGCAGAAGCGCTTAACATTCCGTATTACTTTCATCATGTATCAAAATAAAACACTAAACTTACTTTAATCCGTAAATACTAATATTCAAAGTTAAATAATGAGGCTTGAAAATCGCTGTCACATTTTTTTGCCAAATTTTGGTTTAGTAAAGCATATTATGGTTCACCTATCATATTTGGAAGTTTGTCTACGCAATTTTTTTTAGATTCATTAAAGAAGATAGTTTTACTAAAACATTGTATTAGCGTATTTCCCATCATAAAGTCAGCGCACGACAGCAGGACACTTCTTCCGACTAATTGCGATTACCTACGAAACGAGAGGATCTTCCGCAGTTATTCTAAGGGTCATATTTAAGTCTGTGCTAATCTTCATTAAAATTCGACCAGAGTTTTAGACTTTTTCAATATTTACAATGATTGGATTTGGTTCACAAAAGTTGTACACAAAGAAATCTCTCTGAAGTTATTCAATTTTATGTTTTATTTATAAATAGTTTTGGATACTTAAAAGTTTGATGAGACAGTTTGACAGAACAGTGTTTACGAAGAGTTTCTTTATGGAGCAAATTTAAATATTAAATTACTGTAGAAACATAAAGTATGGATAGTTGTCATTATTTCTTTCCCAAAACTTGGTATAATTTACAAAATTATTACTTCTTTTAACATACGAATGCCATTCCACAATACTTCTAAGCTGCCATGTACAACAGTCCTTCTTTGGTGCTCTATTTTAAAGCTATCAAGTTATAGCTGCTATGTCGCTGTAACTTGTTCTACACATTTTAATAATGTATTGTAAATAAATGCGCCAAAACACATGATTAATTTGTGATATAATGCTAATTATGCTTTAACAATATTATAATTGCGATATATTCTATAATTTTAGTAAAACTTACCGTATGACAATTGAATATAAGGAAAATGGAACTAAATTTATAAACATTATTAATTAATTATGAAAATATTCAGATTGGAATTAACATACTTTAAATAAAAACTAAAATGCGAAAATCATATTTAAAAATAATTAATTTTATACATAATTATATTAAAATTGGATCAGAGTTTTACACTTTTTCAATATTTACAATGATTGGATTTGGTTCACAAAAGTATAATATATAATCACGTGTTTCTTATATTACTCACAATCCAGTCTAGCGATGGGCTTATTGGTGTTTCAAATCCACTTTCAAATACGCCTTCCATCGTATCACATTTTCCAGCAACACCTCCTGTAACAACTGCTATGATACCAGTAGGATGAATTATAGGCCCTCCGGAATCTCCGCCACACGACCTTGTAGGCTTATTGCACGCCCAGGCCAAACAAATCGTTGGTCGAACTGAATCCCGTACTGTCTCTGGACATTTCATTACCATACCTTCATTTACTTGAAGTGATTTATTTAGTGCTAATGCAAGACCTACGCCTTTTTCTGAGTTCATCAATCCCAAGCCAGCTACTGAAACTTTGTGTCCATACATAGTACGATAGTCGACTGGACTTATTTTTCCAAGAACTGGAATTGATAACTTATTTGTTTTTAATAAACCAATATCGTTAATTATTTTGTACTTTTGTTGAAACATTTTGAAACCAGGATGAAGTAATCTTTTGATTATTTCACTGGAACCCCACTTAGGGTTCAGCTTCTCTGCGGAAATTGCGTAACGAATAACTAGCTTATAATTATTAGGGACGAGTGCCATGGCTTCAATACAATGTCCTGCAGTCAATGTCCACACTGGCGTAACAATACTGCCGGTACAAAAACATTTATAGGATTCTGTTTGTGTACCTTTACCATGTTTCATAGCAAGAGCAACTACATAAGGAAACTCCCCAGGACGAGCATCTCGTCCTTGAAAAATTCTTAACGAATTACTATCGCAGCGTATAAATTGAAAGAAGAAATCACTAAGAATGATTAATACTAGTGTAGAAATATTTGCACACATATTATCTGCTTCAAATTAGTGTATATTGAAGAAATTAAAAAAAAACTATTTTTTTGTTGAATTCTATGGAACTTGCGGGATATATTTATTTTAAAATTGGTGACTAAAACTGTATTGTAAATCAATATCAAGTGCTCAGTCAATTTATATATTAATCTTACTTGCGTGCTAAGTGTTCTGCACCAATTTTATGATTGAAGCAACTAACAACTTATTCGAGTTTTATTGGTTTATTTTTATTTACAACTATTAAATAACTTTTTTTTTTATGGTTTAGTAGTTTATTATTTTTTATTACTAATCCGTTATAATAGCAGTTAAATTTTCATTTATGAAAATGAAAATGTGATAGAGATTTAGCCATAATGTTGTAATATATTTATATTCGTAAAAAATATTTCAATTCTGTAATTATTCACTTCTCTTCATTTAAGGTTTGAATGGAGTTTTGATGGAGACAACGGTCTGTGTTTAAATCAGAGTTCCCTAATTTTTTTTTACACTTAAAAAATGATTAGATCTGGTTGATTGAAGTTGTGTATACAAAGATATCTCTCTAAAGTTATTCAATTTTATTACTATAATTTATAAGTAGAGATAGAGATAGAACAATATTTACTAAGAGTTTCTTTATGCAGCAAATTTAAATACTAAAATATATTTTTTAAATGCATTCCTTTTCGCACTATAGGTTATGTAACACAATAGAATATTTTAGCAACTAAGTAAGTAATAAATACAAGTGTAGGTGGCATTTTACTTGGATTTTTCTACCTTGGTTTCTTATAAGTATATATAAGTATATTGGAAACATAATTTTATTTATATCTATGTTATAATAAACCAATATGTATTATAAAATTAACAAAATGTACTTCTTTATTAAACAATAAAAAGACAAAAATCAACAATTGTACAACTGGAATATATGTATTTGATACAAATATTAAAAAAATTACAATGTTATTTTTAAATCAATATCGCCTTAATATTTTACACAGATTCTTGGGAAATTTTAACTGGCTTAGCGGCTGAATAATAAAAATTGTAAAAACCTATAAAAAGCAAGAAAAGTCATTTTACAATTTTGCATAAAAATAAACCAATAAAACTCGAATGAATATATAAGTTGAATTTCAATCACAAAATTGGTGTGAAACCATCAGCACGCAAGTAAGATTTACACTTGACTTAGCTTCTAAAGAACAGTTAATTGTGGTACAAATGTATATCTCGAAGCTGCATAGAATTTAATGAAAACTTTATTTGGTTCAATTAAACGCAATTTATTTTAAAATTTTATCGGTATACACTCACTTAAAGCAGATATGTCCAAAAATATTTCCAATGTATCATTCTTTGTGTTTACGCATTTCAGTGTAATGGCGATTCGATACGAATTTTTCAAGAGCGAGATGCTCGTCCTGGGGAATTTCCTTACAAAGTTGCTCTTGCTATAAAAATTGACGAAGCGACACAATCGCGATGCTACAATTAATTTTGTACCGGCAGTATAGTGACGCCAGTATGGATATTGACGGCAAGACATTGTATTGAAGTCATGTCACATATCCCAAATAAAATGAAACTATTTATTCGTTATGCAATTTCCTCAGGACAACAGAACTCTAAATGAGGTGCTTGTGAAATAATTAAAACTTTTCCTAATCCTGGTTATAAAATGATTGGCAAATTACAAGTTATTGATTGATATTGATTTTTTGAAAACAAATAAAGTATTAGTCACGGTGCTGGGAAGATTAAGTCCAGTTGATTATCGTTCTATGTATGGACACAAAGCTTCAGTAGCTGGCTTTGGAGAGAAGAAATCAGAAAAAGACGTAGGCCTTGCACTAGCACTCAATAAATCATTTTGAGTAAATGAAGTACTAAAACTATAATACTCGAAGTCAGTACGTAATTTAGTTTAACAAATGTTTTGCTTGACCTGTGAGTGCAATAAACCTACAAGCTCGTTTAGCGAACATTCAGAAAGGTATTTTTTTCTATATTGTAGAATGACAAACGAGTATAAGGGCCTGATGTTAAGTAGTCACCCTTGCCCATTGACATCCACGAACTGAGCGTAAAATCTTGAGCAGATGTCTTAAATTGTAGCTGGGGAGAATCGATATTTTAGTTCTCCTGTTGTGCCCTGTATGTGCAATATTCTCCTCCAGCACTTTTATATCTTTCCGCCACACGCCGAAGTTTGTATTGATGTCATTTTCATAGTATTCGATATGTTTCTTTTTTGCAGATTCGAGTTTATTTGCTAATTATATTTTTAGTCACCTGTATTTTGTGCCGAATCTTAAAATCCCTTGTTACCTTTACATTATTACTGATAGCAAGCCAGTTCGAGTGTGCTAGTCAGCCTTACCAAAGTACATAACGTAGTTTAGTCTTTACCCTGTTGATTCTTAGGAAATTGTAGACAGCTTCTGAACGAATCATTAGTATAATGGGTAAATTGAAATAAATGAACATAAAGAAGAATAAAATTCACTTGAGAAATATTTCTAAACATGTCTGCTTTAAGTGCATGTTGAAAAATATGTGTTGTAAATGTAAATTACGTCGAAATTATGTAAAATAAACTACGAATTTTATTGATTCAAATATAAATCATTTGTTGAATTTAATAAAAATTATATTTGTACTACAATATTCTGACAAAAAAATATTGTAAATCAATATCAAGTGATCAGTCAAGTGCAAATTGTACTTGCGTGCTGAGGGTTAAACACCAATTTTGAAATTTAGAGTAGAGTAGCTTAGTGTTTCAACAACGACAAAAGGTAAGAATATGAAATTTAAGCACTTAATATTATTTTGTATAAATTAAGCTAGACTAAATTAATCAATAACTTTTGTTGCTTTTGTTATTTTTACTGAATGTTATGTGGTTACCAAAAACCTCTGTAATATGCGATGGTGATTTTGCATTAACAATGTAGCTTTTTAAATATTTCAATTCCATATTCATTCAATCTTTTCGTGTTAATATAGAAAAAGAACAAGTCGATGCCTCGACGCTTGCCCTGAATCGTACAAAGCTGTTTAAGCTGAGGAGAAGAGTCAGTTATCGCTACAAAGTGATTCGTCGAGAGATTCTGCTACTAGCTGGTAGTCAGGGCTCATGACTAGGTCTGACATAGCCTTAGCTGCCGATGACACGAAAACGGCGGACATACAGACAGTTTAGAAGACCAACGCTCTTCAACTTCATAACGTTCCTATATTTTTGCTACGATATTGAGGAATGGACTAATCGAAAATGAGACAAAAGCGAATTAGCTTGGACTGTTACAATTTGGATTTGAACAAGCCGTTTGAATTGCAACGATTCCGTTGATATACATCAGCGACCCTCCGGAGTCCCCTGCACACTCTGTTGCTAAAACTCATACTTCGAATAATTGAAGTAATTGAGTAGGATAATAATTTACATTTCACTTCTATTTTTTTTCTATGCCCAAACACTATTCTATAGTGAAATTCATCATTTTAGAATTTTGAAAATATAGTTTGTTTCAGTGTTTGGCCATACTGTAATTTTTTGTATATTAAATATTTCTGATTTGTTGTGCCCTATAGGCAGAATGTAATGCTGTGCCTAATATATTAGTAGTGTACTATGTAATTTTGTCCTTTTCGATGAGTAACGGATAAATGGATAACGTAGCTGGCAAAAAACAATGCTATTAAACTTTAGTTTTACTCTTCAAGATTTCTTGTTATTTTATTATTTAATTAGGTTACTGTTATTAAATTTACATGTTTTAATATTTATTTAAATTTTCAATTTCAATGTTACTTTCAATTAATTTCGTTATGATTCCATTCTAATGGTATGTTTCTACATATTATGTTATTAATATAAGTAAATACCACTCTCCATATTTGGCACCTAGAAACAGATCGATATTCGATATGCTACGTACTAAGTTGTTAAATCATTGTGTTCTGTATTCAGTCACCATCCAAGCTTTGCATTGTAATATCGTCGCATTAATTAAATATTGCCAAATTATAATACTACAATACACATCTATACTTAGTTGCCTTTCATCTCATCAAGCACAAATAAGAATCAGGCCAAGGTACTTGAGTGCTTGGTTTTATCACAATTTTGTGGTTGAAGCTGAGCCAACTACCTATACCAGATCTTTTTATTTATTTCTATGTAATATAATAAATACAAACAAATTACTTTCTCTGATTATCATAGTTTTTGTAGGTTTATATAAAAGGCGATAGAGATTTATCAGCAACGTCGTACTTTTTTGTTTTCGAATTTAATGTTTATTTCTTAATAAAAATAATTTTACTTATAACTAAAATGACAACTGTATGCCCGATTGGAGAAACAAGAATAGTTTATTTTTTAAAATTATAAGTATCATTAAATAAAACAATAAATGCTTGTATATTTTAAACATCATACTGTTACTATTTCTGAATTTGACTCCGAACAAGTTATGCGAAGTTTGATTACTCGATCTCAGCGTATGTGGGAAAGTAACAAATATAAAAATAGATAATAATTAACCATATCCATCTCCACTGGCACTGGTCTAAGATAGCCAAAACAAGACTGAACCTTGGAAGAGAAATTTTAATAACTTCATAGTGTTCTTATATTTTTAGCTGTAAAGTCGAGGAATGGACTGATCGGAGTCGAGATAGATGCCAATCGCTTTGGTCTCTTACAATGTAAATTTGAACTAGCAGTTTGTATTGCAATAATTCCACTAGGATGTATCACCGGCCCTCCAGAGTTCTTTCGACACATTTGAAGATCATTGCTTCAAATACTTGAAGTGTTTTATTAAGTAGGGCAGTAATGTGCACTTTACCTTCTTCTGTATTCATTATTCCAAAGCCCGTTGCTGTAACACACTACTCTACTAAGTCTTCCATAAACTGAAATTATCGTTTTTTCAGTTTTTAGCAAGCCTATATCGATTTTTACATGCCATGCTTCTGCTTTTATATTTCTTATAGGCAGGATGTTTTACTGTGCCTACAATATTACTTGTACCCCATGTAATATTATTTGTTTCTATAACGTAACGAGTAACTGGATTAGGAAATTTTGTAGAAGTTAAAGAGGGGATACAATGACCTGCAGTCAAAGTCCAGGTCGGAGTAATAATACTGCCAGTACAAAAATATTTGTATTTCTCCTCATGTTTTGTATTTATATATTTGAAAGCTAAAGCTACCACTAGCATCATGTCCGTTAAAAATTCTCATTACTTTAGAATCATCGTAGTTAAGTATTACACCCGAAATATAGAATATACTTATGAGAATGTGCAATAAACGTGAGAAATATAACTTGTTATTACCGTTTCTCAATCATTTTATTGAGTAGCTTTCTTTTATAGTTTCAATGGATTTGTATTACCAAATAAACATTTTTAACGGTGTAAACAATAAGTGAAATCAAATGCTCACTATATAAAATTCTTACGCGAACATCCGCAACAGTGGGGATGGCTACATATTAAAATCTCAACAAAATTGGAAATTTGAAAAACTTTCTGTGGCTGTAGGTGAAATAAGAAAGAAAATCTACGAATTTCAGAGTTGTTATCACAAAAATACATTCCATAGTCTGCCAGATTGTAAAACTTGCATCAGAACTTCATAAATATACAACAACATATTATACAATTATTACAAACCAAAATTGAAAATTGTGAACAATTGTTCTAAATTCTAGTTCTACTCTCTTATCCTACTTAAACTAAAGAAAAACCACTAAGCACTGTCTCCGCTGCTGGTAAATGCCTTAATGTATCCATACAACCACACGAGATAAAAGACGTCTTCCAAATTAAATCTCGTGACCTGGTACCTCGGAATGTCGTTGTAAGAGCAAATTCGTTCGTATAGAGGGGCAAATAGAGAATGTAACCGATTGAGCACAGATAAACTCAAAGTAAATGATCCATCTAAGCCATATATACCGCAATGAGGTGCACACTTGCTCGTGCACTGTTTAAAGATATGTTAAGTTTATTAGTAAAGACTCAAACGTGTTATGTGAGAATCGCGGACCGGCAGATACAGGCCAGTCCACATACGTACTAAAAGCTCGAAGTCCTTCTTCTCGACGACCTTCAGCCGTGAGCCAGTCCGGTCTCTTGCGCGGTGGACGGCAAGATTGACGAATGCCTTTCTCGCTCGTTCCGCTGTCTCTTTCTACACGAGAAACATTGCCTTGTTAAAGGAGAATGCCGCATTCCACAACTTCTCTTAGCCAGCCAAGGCATTGTTTAAGTCCGTATTTGAAAGTGTCGTGAAGAAAGCTTAGCATATAACCATACTATAAGATCCACTAACCCAAAAAAAGCTTATGTACAATGAAACATTTTACATATTTACATTTAGAACAAATAAACATCAAGTGTCTAGATCATCAGAGATATTTTTGTTATTTTATTTATATGACTAGCTATAGCTGCGAAAAATTTTTTATATTATTTGACATAAAAATGAAAGCACACAATAAACGTTCAAAATTGTTTTTATGTATGATCACTCATCTCTTATATTACGTACAATCCAGTCTAGAAATGGACTTATTGGTGTTACGATTCCACTTTGAAATACGCCACTTATCGTATTACATTTAATATTGGAACTAGCTGTATTTACAGCTGTGATACCAGTTGGATGAATGACGGGCCCTCCTGAATCCCCACTACAAAGCATAGCAGGCTTATTGCACTCCCAGGTTAAACAAATCAATGGTCGAACGAACATAGGTGCTAAGTTTGGACATTTGATTACCATTACTTCATTTACTTGAAGTGATTTATTTAGTGTCAGTGCAAGACCTACGCCTTTTTCTGAGTTCATCAATCCCAAGCCAGCTGCTGAAACTTTGTGTCCATACATAGAACGATAGTCAACTGGACTTAATTTTCCCAACACTGCAACTGATACTTTATATGTTTTCAATAAACCTACATCGTTAAATATTTTGCGATTTTGTGAAATCATTTTGAAACCAGGATGAAGTAATCTTTTAATTATGTCACTAGCACCCCATTCCAAACTCTGTTTATCTGAGAACATTGCATATTGAATAACAATCTTAATATTATCAGGGACGCGTAACATGCTTTCAATACAATGTCCTGCAGTCAATGTCCACACTGGCGTAACAATTCTGCCGGTACAAAAAGACTGGTAGGTTTCCGTTTGTGTATCTTGGCTAATTTTCATAGCAAGAGCAACTACATAGGGAAATTCTCCAGGACGAGCATCTTGTCCTTTAAAAATTCTTAACGAATTACTATCGCAGCGTATAAATTGAAAGAAGAAATCACTAAGACTGATTAATACTAGTGTAGAAATATTTGCACACATATTATCTGCTTCAAATTAGTGTATATTGAAGAAATTAAAAAAAAACAATTTTTTTGTTGAATTCTATGGAACTTGCGGGATATATTTGTTTTAAAATTGGTGACTAAAACTGTATTGTAAATCAATATCAAGTGCTCAGTCAATTTATATATTAATCTTACTTGCGTGCTAAGTGTTCTGCACCAATTTTATGATTGAAGCAACTAACCACTTATTCGAGTTTTATCGGTTTATTTTTATTTACAACTATTAAATAACTTTTCTTTTTTATGGTTTAGTAGTTTATTATTTTTTATTACTAATCCGTTATTACAGCAGTTAAATTTTCATTTATGAAAATGAAAATGTGATAGGGATTTAGCAATAATGTTATAATAATTTTATGTTCGTAAAAATATTTCATTTCTGTAATTATTCACTTCCCTTCATATTAGGTTTGAATGAAGTTGTAATAGAGACAGTTACTTTTGTTTATATCAGAGAACCCCAAAATTTTTTTAAAACTTAAAAAATGATTAGATCTAGTTCACTTAAGTTGTGTACACAAAGATATCTAAGTAGTCTAAGTAATAATTTTATTACTATAATTTATAAATAATTTGGGTTACTTAAAACTTTGAAAAGGATAGAACAATGTTTACTCTTCTCTTCTCTCTTCTTCTTTCCCTTTTCCCACTTTAGGTGGGGTCGGGTCTCCTAATTAATTTGCGCCAGGCAATTCTGTCCTGGATTGTCCCTACCTCTAATTTGGCATGCTTCATTTTTTGGGTCATGTTTGTCCACCAGGTGCCGGGCGGCCGGCCTCTACCGCGTTTTATTTCGGGTATTTCCAATGCTTTGCGAACCACATTGTCATTGTCTCCTCGCATAACGTGTCCATACCATCTTAGTCTACACTCTGTTATTTTTTCAGATATTGGAGCTACTTTAAAACTACCTCTTACATGTTCATTTCTAATTTTATCTAGTCTAGTAACACCCCTGACCATCTCAACATTTTCATCTCATTGACATGAAGTTTCTGTTCATGATTATGTTTGACGGTCCAGCATTCAGCGCCGTATAATAAAGCAGGTCTTATTGCAGTTTTATACACTTTTCCCTTAGTTTTGATGGGCATTCGAGGATCACAAATGATTCCTGTTAAGCTTCTCCATTTTTGCCACCCCGCATTCACTCTATGTGTTACGTCTGCATCTATGTTAGCATCTGCTGTTATCAATGAGCCCAAGTATTTAAATTGTGTCACTTTTGGTACAGGTGTTCCATCAGGGTGATAAATTGTAGCTGGCTTATTCATTGAATTTGTATCATACAGGCATTCCATGTGTTCTGTTTTCGACTTGCTAACGCGGAGTCCGTAATTTTCCAGGGCTTTCGTCCAATCAAACAGGTCTTTCTGGAGTTTTGTAGGCGTATTGGCCACTAACGCAATATCATCCGCATATAATAGGCTCCACGGTAACGGAGCTTGGACATCTTTTGTTAAATAGTCCATGACCAGGTTAAAAAGTAACGGGCTTAAGGCCGATCCCTGGTGTACTCCTACTTTGACCTCAAAATTGTCGCTCAAACCGGCTGGGCTTTTTACCTGAGTTTTTATCCCTTGGTACATGTCTTCGACCAGTTTGATGTAATACTCGGGTACATATTGGGCTCTTAGTGCTTGCCATACTAGTTTCCTGGGCACTCGGTCGAACGCTTTCTCCATGTCAATGAATATGAAATGAAGATTCTTTTTATTAATCCTGTGTTTTTCCATTAAAACTCTTACTGTCTGGATAGCATCTGTCGTAGATTTAGAAGGGGTAAATCCAAATTGGTTTGGTGATATTTTACTTAATAATTGAATTCTTCCATTGAGTACACGTTCCCATATTTTGAGGGTGTGAGATGTTAATTTTATTCCTCGATAGTTCCCGCATTCAGTCACTTCTCCCTTATTCTTGTAGAACGGCACTAGAAGACTTTTTCGCCAGGTGTTTGGTATTTTTGATGTTCTTAAAATGAGACAGAAAAGCTTTGTAAGCCATGTGATACCTAAGTGTCCCAGACTTTTCCACAGTTCCGCTGGTATCTCATCTGGTCCAACTGCTTTATTGTTTTTCATTTGAGATATTGCTTTCCGTACTTCATCTGGTGTTGGATCTTTTATAGGGCCTAGCACTGGTTCTAGGGGAACAAATTGTTCACTCGGAAATTCCTCATTTAGAAGTGATTTATAGTATTTATAAAATTTTCCCACATTGCATCTGACAACTCGTAGTCTCTGTCTAGATCATCCGTTATATATTCATGGATGGTGGCAACGAGAGTTTCTCCTTTCGCGCTGTTTAGTTCTTTCCATTTGATTTTCGGTGTTTTATCTACTATAGTTCTAATGGGCTTAGGTAATTTGAATGATGTTACAAGAATTCTATGCTGAGTAGTCAAAGGTTCGCCTGGAATAACTTTACAGTCTTTAAATAGGGGTTTCAGTTTCCTATCTGCTATTATAAAATCTATTTGTGTTGCTTTTCCTCCACTTTTATATGTTATTATATGCTCTGATTTCTTTTTGAAACACGTATTTACTAGAAATAAGTCATGCCGGGTAGCATATTCTAATATGGTTATCCCTTCTTTATCGAGATTTCCATATGCATACCCTCCGTGAGCGTTGTTAAATGTAAGAATATTATTGAATTCTCCTACATGACCATTTAGATCCCCACAGATGATTTTATTTTCATTTTGAGGTATAATTTGCGTTAATTCATCTAAATCTTCCCAAAATGATTCCTTTTCGTGTTCTGAACAGCCCCCTTGAGGTGCGTATGCTGATATTATATTTAAAACCGGTTGATTATCTAATGCAAGTTTGATCGACATAAGACGGTCTGTGCGTCTATTAACGTTTATTATACGATTTTTGAGATCTTTATCCAAGACAATGCCAATGCCGTTCTGGTTGTTGAGGGCGCCATAGTAGACAAGTTTATACCCCAGTCCTAGGTCTCTGGATTTTGCACCTTTCCACTTGGTCTCTTGTATGCAGCAGATATTGACTTGTCTCCGATTGAGAACTTCTGCCAGTTCTTGATGACGACCCGTGAGTGATCCCAGATTCCACGTCGCTATGCGTAATTGCTGTTGCGAACGATTGTTCTTGTCTGCGTCGCTTTTGGGGAACGCCCTAACATTTTCATTCGCAACTTTCGCATTTACGTCGCTTCGGGGGTACGCCCTAGTATTTATACTATCTCGTTTCTTGTGTACTGCCATTAGTGTGATTAATTAGGAGCTGTGGTTTTGTTTGGCTACTGTTTTTACGGCCGGTTGCCACCTGACGCCAAGGCTGTCACCTATCCTCGAGGTGCGAGCGCCGCCGTTGACCCGTGAAAGGTTCATCCGCCGCCATCTCTTCTGCATGCCCCCGCCTAGACATGCAGCACTGCACACGGCCTCTACTCCAAATATGTCAGAGAAGCCCGGAGCAGGGGTTTTATACGGAGTGTCCTTCTCCGGCCTTGTGGTCCGCGGGAGGTATTTTATTTCCCTCCTACCCTATGAAGGTGTTACCCTCCATTGAGCATTCCCCTATCCGCCAGTTGGGGACGCGTCCTCTAGGGAATCAGGCTACCCCGAGGATAGAACAATGTTTACTAATAGAACAATGTTTACTAAGAATTTCTTAAATTTAAATACTAAAATATATTTTTTTAAATGCATTCCATTGTTTTGGGTTCCATTGGGTTACTTAACCCACGGTGCGAAATGGAATGCAACACAATAGAATAATTTAGCAACTAAGTAAGTAATAAGTACAAGTGTAGGTGGGATTTTGCTTGTATATTTATACTTTGGTTTCTTTTTATATGTAGATAGATATTAAGTACATTGGAAACATAATTTGATTTATATCTATGTTATAATAAACTCATATATATTATAAAAATAACAAAATATTTTTTTATTAAAAAATAAAAAGAAAAAAATCAACAATTGTTCGACTGGAATATATGTATTTGATACAAATATCAAAAAAAATACAATGTTATTTTAAATCTATATCGCTTTAACATTTTACACAGATTCTTATGAAATTTAAACTGGCTTAGCGGCTGAATAATAAAAATAGTAAAAACCTATAAAAAGCAAGAAAAGTAATTTTACAATTTTACATAAAAATAAACTAATAAACTTCCAATTTCAACTAATATAGTTGAATTTCAATAACAAAATTGGTGTGAGACCATCATTCGTTTCTTTCAATTCCAATCGATTGGATTTTTAAAACAGCTTCAACGTCTACATTTGTATACTTTATAGTAATAGAGGGTAACGCTAGTACAAAATCAGTCACGGTCTCATGAATGATGTTCATCTACAGCAACACGAAACCTGATCTGCTAGCAAATGTACTCGTATATAAATAATTGTCAGTTTGTAACTTCAAATAACTGTTATTTGTTATATGCACGTTAGTGAATATAGTAATTTGTACTTTAATAAAACAAAAATATATTTATAAAAAAAATGTTTTCTTTCTGTTTGTTTTAATAAAATTTTTTATTTCTGTTGTTTTAATAAAACAAAAATGTATTTATAAAAAAATGTTTTCTTTCTGTTTGGCATTAAAAGGTATCAAAGGTGAATTGTAAATTAAAATCTTTCGCTTTGATTTTTGCTATGTTTGAATATGTTAAAAATGATTTATTATTTCTGAGTTTTTGACTTGTTTCTTCAATGTATTCTTTTTTTAAATATTTTAACCAGAAGATGATAACAAGGTTCCAAAAATTTTATATTAGGTAGATTTTAACTACAACAATAGACGTCACAAATAAAATATTTGGTCTAAAAATGAGAAGAAAAAAACAGCCACCGTGAATAACTGCATTTTGACAGCTCCTATTGAAAATAATGGAGTTTTTATCGAATCCAATATAATCTTGTAAATAACTTATAGTTGCATGTTTTATTGATTGCGAGATATAAAGTTTTTGTATTTTTAAATCATAATACAATAAAATATTACACTTTTTTATCAACTATGTATGTAAATATTTTTAAATTGTTTCTTTCCTCTCTTTTCCTTGTAATATGTTTAATTAGTGCTACATGTAGTGGTTCTAAAGACTTAAGAGTTTTTCAAGGACGCGATGCTGTTCCTGGTGAATTTCCTTACGTGGTAGCACTGGCTGTTAAGTTTAATGAAGAGTCACAATTTGAATTCTTTGAGTCTTTTTGTAGTGGCAGCATTATAACGCCCATATGGATTTTGAGTGCAGGACATTGTGTTGAAATGGTAATAATTATTTCTTTCGATATTCTACATCGCGAAATAGGTAATCCAAAGCTTTACTAGCTTTCGTTACACATTTTTCTCACAGAACAAACATCCTGAATGGGGTGCTAGCGATATATTAAGCACTAGATTGCATCCGGGAAATAAAATAAAGAATAGGGAAAATCATTTTACCGTGATTAATGACATAGGTTTGGTTAAAACAAGCAATGCAACCGGCTCAGTATTCGGAAGATGTAGTCCAGTTGACTATCGAACTTTATATGGGCATAAAGTTTCATCAGTGGGCTACGGATTGATGAATTCCGAAGATGGTGTGGATGATGCACTCTCACTAAATAGATCACTTCAAGTGTATGGCGCGATAGTTGCGAAATGTCAGCATGCAAAAGATATTGTGCGCCCGTCGTTTTGCTTGTCCTGGGAGTGTAGTCAGCCTGCAACCTCCTGTAATGGAGACTCGGGTGCGCCTATCGTTCATCCAACTGGTATCATAGCAGTGGTTACATCAGGAGACAATGAAAATTGTAATACGATAGAAAAATTAACTTCAGCTGGAACTGTGACACCGATCAGCCCTTTCGTCGACTGAATTATTAGGAAAATAAGAAAATAAATTATTTTTTTATTATTAATGCCGTTTATCAATTTATTGTCCATAACAATATACTACTAAAAATATCAATAAAATTACGTAAAACATTAACAAATTGTTTATACATGTAAAAGTTGATCAGTGATGAGAGATTCTCAGGAAGAATCAGAGGTGGTTAAAGTATAAGTTGACAATAACTATACTATGGTCGCATAACTTAATTTAAATGTTCATTGCAATCTTTTAAATTAAAATTTGAATCTATATGACAGGTTCATAGTTTATCATAGCGATGGATTACAGCTGATGGTTATCATAAAGTTAAAAATAAACTTGACTTCTGGTTGGTACGCAATTAATGATACTTGCATATGTACGTACCTATACAGTATTTACAATCCATTATTCTAAGTTACTTAAAGAGTCGGCATGAATATGACTATTTTTATGAAATTTCAATAAATTGATATCCTTATTTAGTTTTAGTAATAAAATTAATGTTCTTGTTCCAAAAAGATATTGTTTTCCTTTTCATTTGAATAATGTGTTTTTGAAATAAAGCATTACTGTGTAACTCAAGTCATACATAAATTATTGGAAATCAATAACTTAGTTTAGGCCCTGTGGAGCCTCTTGTATTGTATACAGCTTAGTGAAGGTACAATGGTAAAATACACTTGACTAAGCACCTGATACCGAATGCGGGCATTGATGCCTATTCTGCAACTGCAACATCCATTTTTGTTAAGTGGTGTCACGAGGCTGACAGCTTATTGACTGGCTTTGTATTGTCGGTGGCTAAAACCATATCAGGCCTAGTTATGAGACACAACCGAGCTAATAGTAAAAGCTCTCGACAAATCCCAGAAAGCCTGAGTCAAGTTTTTTTAAATCTATATTAGCACTAATAATTAAAGAAATACAGAATTGAAATATTTTGTATTTGATATATAAACAAAGTTAAGTCACCACTGAATTACATTTTTCACATTTTTTTTTCTGAAAATTAAACTTTTATAATAACGTCTGGATTGTATAAATGGGTGGATTGTATAAATGGGTCACCAGTTTCCTAACTGGCAGAAGCATAAAGGTCGTAGTCGACGGCGAATGCTCCAATCTCATGTCCGTTAATGCTGGTGTCCCGCAAGGCTGTGTGCTATCACCCACGCTGTTCCTCTTGCACATTAATGATATGCTGCAAATGAGTGGCATTCATTGTTATGCGGATGACAGCACGGGTGATGCTTTATACACCGGCCGCGCCAACATTTCTCGGGAAAACGTCATTGAAAGCCGAACCAAACTTTTGTCGGAAATTGAAATTTCGTTTCAGAAAATATCAGACTGGGGTAAACTAAACCTTATCCAATTTAATCCCAAGAAGACACAAGTTTGCGCGTTCACCGCTAAAAAGCTGCCATTTGTCGTATCGTTCCATTTCGAGAGTACTCCTCTAACTGCCACAGCCAATATCGGAATTCTTGGCGTCGACATATCGAGCGAAGTCCAGTTTCGTGGTCATCTGGAGGGTAAGGCTAAATTAGCCTCGAAGAAGCTCGGTGTGCTCAATAGATCAAAACAGTATTTCACGCCGGCTCACCGCCTACAGCTTTATAAAGCTCAGGTTCGGCTTCACATGGAATACTGTTCACATCTTTGGGCAGGGGCTCCCCAGTACCAGCTTCTCCCTTTAGACCGCATTCAAAGGAGAGCGACTCGAATTGTCGATTGCGAAAAGATTTCTGACCGGCTCGACTCCTTGGCACTGCGTAGAGATGTAGCCTCGCTATTCATTCTCTACCGCATATATCATGGGGAGTGCTCTGAAGAACTGTTCGGGCTGATCGCTGACGCCTCTTTCCGTCATCGATCTATGCGACAACTCTACCACCCCCACCACCTTGATAGTTGGCAAAGTACTACTGTACGTTTTAACAGAAATTTTCTGCCCCGCACCACAAAATTGTGGAATGAGTTGCCGCATGCGGTATTTCCGGACAGATACGACCTGCAGACCTTCAAGAAAAGAGCGTATTCCCATCTAAAAGGCCGGCAACGCATTTTGTAGCTCCTCTGGTGTTGCAAATGTCCATGGGCGGCAGTATCCACTTACCATCAGGTGATCTGTCAGCTCGTTTGCCACCTATACTATAAAAAAAAAAAAAAAAATAAATAGCAAAAACCAATAAAAAGCAAGGAAACTTTTCGATTAATCAATTTCTAATTTGGTGTTGAACCCTCAGCATGCAAGTACGTTTTACACTTGACTAAGCACCTGATATTGATTTACAGTAAGCAGTTTGGTAGCATATTGTAATACAAATACAATCTCGCAAGTTTTATTGAATTCAACAAAAGATTTATTTGAATCAATAAAATGCGTAGTTTATTTTCTAAAAAATCAACGTTATTTATATTTACAGCAGATATTTTTCGATACGCGATTAAAGCAGACATGTTCAAAAATATTTCTTAAGTGAATATTGTCATTTTTTTTTTTTTTTTTTTTTATTTTAATGCACTTAACTATGCATTATATCTATTGATTTCTTAATCGAAATTGTTCTAAATTCGCTCCGAATCAACGAGTAAAGACTTTACCAACGTTATGTATCTTTTGATGAGCTGTACCACAACCGCAAGGTGTCTAAGGAACTGTGAGATTCACGCAGACCACAGATGCTAAAGTTAAGGAAAATAAACTCAATTTGGACAGAATAGTAATATATCCAATATGTGTCAATATATAAGTATAAACACCAGAGTTTGTTTGTTGTTTCCATGTATCTTAAGAAACTTCCACTTGGTCGGTGCGGCGGACAGGATGAAAGATTGATGCCTTGGAAATGTCGTACTGGAGGAGAATATTGCACGTACAGGGCACAGCCAGGAGAACTAATATATCGATTCTCCACCAGCGACAGATAGAACACATCTATCCACAATACAGCTTCTTACATGGACTGCTGTGACAACAGTTGGGTGACTTCTTCTGAATCTTCGCTAACCGTACTTGTAGACTTATTGAACTCACAGGTCAAGCAAATCATTCGAACTGAATCACGTACTGACTTCTGATATTTTATTTCTAGTACTTCATTTACTCAAAGCGATTTGTTGAGAGCTAGTGTAATACCTACGTCTTTTTCTAAGTTTATTACTCCAAAGCCAGCTACTGAAACTTTATGTCCATACATAGTGCGATAGTCAACTGGACTTAATTTTCCTAGCACCGTGACTAATACTTTATTTGTTTTCAACAAACCAGTATCATTTAATAACTTGTAATTTGCCAACCGTTTATATAACCACGATTAAGAAAAGTTTTAATTATTTCAGTAGCACACCATTTAGAGTTCTGTTGCTCTAAGGAAATTGCATAATGAATAAAGAGCTTAACTTTATCTGGGATATGTGACATATCTTCAATACAATGTCCTGCAGTCAATGTCCATACTGGCGTGACAATACTGCAAGGATAAAAATATTCGTTGCATTCCGATTGTGTCGCATAGGCAAGATTCATAGCAAGAGCAACTTTGTAAGGAAATTCTCCAGGACGAGCTACTCGTCCTTGAAAAATTCTTATCGAATCACCATTACAGTGAAATGGGTAAACACAAAGAATGATAAATATTACACTGGATATATTTTTGCACATGTCTGTTTTAAGTGAGTGTATACCGACAAAATTTTAAAATAAATTACATTTAATTGAACTAAATAAAGCTTCAGTTGAATTATATGCAGCTTCGAGATATACATTTGTACTACAAATAACTGGTCAAAAAACATATTGTAAAATCAATATCAAGTTCTTTTGAAGCTAAGTCAAATGTAAGTCTCGCACCAGTTTTGTAATTGAAATTCAACTAATATATACGAGATTTTTGGTTTATTTTTATTTGAAATTGTTAAATGACTTTTCTTGCTTATTATAGATTTTTAATGTTTTTGCAAGTTTCATAAGAATCTGTGTAAAATGTTAAGGCGATATTGATATAACAATAAAAATGTATTTTTTTTATATTTGTATTAAATATATATATTTCAGTCGTATAACTGTACACTTTATTCTTTTTATTGTTTAATTAAAAATATATTTTGCTTTGTTATTGTATTATTTTTATAAAATATATTGATTTATTGTAACACAAATAAATAAAATTATGATTCCGATATACTTTATATCCATCTATATCTAAAAAGATAGAAAAATCCAAGTGAAACCCCACCTACCCTTGTACTTATTACTTACTTAGATGCTAAACCATTCTATCTATTATGTTGCATTCCTTTTAGTTTAATTGACTGATTTATTTAATCGATTTGCTTAAATCATAAAACTTATTAAAAAATAATATTATTTAAGTAGCTGCGCTCAGGTTGCTTCCACGCGCTTCCCCAAACAGGCCATTGGGAGTATTAAATCAGACCTTTTTGGCTTTTTGGTTTGATTGGTTCCCAAGTCTTACGGCTGAAGATAATATAGGAGTGAAAACAAACAAGGTAATAGTCCTAATATTTAAAGCATTCCTCCATTTGCCTGTAGAAATTTATATCAACAGGAAGTCTCGTGACTTTATAAATGTCTTCAAGTTGATAAAACAGTATTTACTTAATTTTCTGTAGCACCAGTCATTCACCTAGTGTCACTGCTATTCTTTCATGTGGTGAAATTCATTAATACAACAAAATGGACAGTAATCTTTATTAAATTGACTAGATAGTTACAAGTTTGAATGGTGTTCAAACTACTCCTTTGATCGAGTGAATTAAGAAGCATATTATAAATACTGTTTCTATATATATTTTCTAGTATTTAATAAAATTAATTAAAAGAAATAGCAAAAAATATAACTTCATTCAATTCTAAAAAAAACAGAGGTGAATAATCAAAAAATTTAAATATTTTATTCAAAATCAAAAATATTACAAAGTTGTTGCTAAATCCTTTTCACATTTACATTTTCATAAGTTGTTGTGAAAATTTAACGGCTTTAATAACGGCAGAGTAAAAAATACTATAAATCTACAAACTATAAAAATTCAGAAAAGTTATTCGACAATATCACATTAAAATAAATCAATAAAGTCGTATAAATTGTAACTTGAGCTTCAATCACGAAATTGTTGCGGAATTCTCAGAACGCAAGCAAGATAAGCGCACTTGATACATATTTTACAATACAGTTCTAGTCAGCAAATTGAGATATAAGTATATCTCGCAAGTTACATAGAATTCAACGAAAATTAGATTTTTTTAAACTTCTACGATATAAACTTATTTAAAGCAGATATGTGTGCATATATTTCTACACTTATATTTATTACTCTTTGTGTGTCCTTCTTTCAATTTGTACGCTGCAAAAGTAATTCGTTAAGAATTTTTCAAGGACGGGATGCTCTTCCTGGGGAGTTTCCTTATGTAGTTGCTCTTGCTATGAAAGATAGTGAGAATTCACAAACAGAATCCTACCAATCTTTTTGTACCGGCAGTATTGTTACGCCAGTGTGGACATTGACTGCAGGACATTGTATTGAAGGTATGTCACACATGCCTGATAATATTAAGTTAGTTATTCTTTACGCAACTTCCGCAGAGAAGCAAAACCCTAAATGGGGTGATAGTGAAATAATTAAAAGATTACTTCATCCTGGTTATAAAATGATTGGACAAAATGACAAGCTATATAACGATATAGGATTAGTGAAAACAAATAAGGTATCAGTTTCAGTACTCGGAAAATTAAGTCCAGTAGACTATCGCACTATGTATGGACATAAAGTCTCAGTAGCTGGCTTTGGATGGATGAAATCAGAAAAAGACTTAGGTGATGCACTAGCACTAAATAAATCACTTCAAGTAAGTGAAGTAATGGTAATACTATGTTCAAAAAGAGTACGTAGTTATGTTCGACCAATGATTTGCTTGACCTGGGCGTGCAATAAGCCTACAAAGTTGTGTGGTGGAGATTCCGGAGGGCCTATAATTCACCCTACTGGTATCATAGCAGTTCACACTGGATCTATTTCTGGAAACTGTGATATGATGGAAGGCGTATTTGAAAGTGGATTTGAAACACCAATAAGCCCTTTTCTAGACTGGGTTGTAAGTAATATAAGAAACACTTGATTATATATTACGATAAATTAATTTTTTTTTGTGCTTTAATTTTTATGACAAACAACATTTTGCTTTAGATTAAATAAATCAAATGTCTGTGAAACTTTTTCATTAAAAGGACCCGACTCGACCCATCATTAATATTATCTGATAATTTTTACATGCATTAAATACAGTTAAATTCCACGCATCCTGCTTTTGTAACATAATTTATAATAGGAGCTGCTTTAAATGCATTTCGACTTTTAGGAACGCTCAAAGGAGCTCTTGATAAGAATAGTGTACCCCTATTTCAGCAAGCTCAGGTGAACCTAATTTAAGGCTAGTTTGACTAATTTGAAATTAGCTTTTAGTGTAATATTTTTTAACAAATATTTAAACAGAAATGTAACAATAAACCTTCAACATCATGGATAAAAAAAAAAAGTTTGACAAAGAAGGTCAATTGATTTGAAAGATATTTAAATTAATGTTCTCACTTCTCTCTCTCTCTTTGAATTTGAATTTGAATTTGAATTGACGTGCATAAGTGTATCTGTGATACCTACATGAATAAATGAATTTTGATTTTGATTTTGATTTGATTTTGATATAAAGAATTGTGGAAAGGCGTTTCTATGTTAAGAGTAATTAATTTTGTAAATGACACAACTTGAGAAAGAATTATTCTCTATAGTATGTTACAAAGGTATCAATACATAAACTTACTTTAATGTACAATACAAATTTAAAGTTAAATAATAAGCTGAAATCCTGTCATTTTTTTGCCAAATTTTCTAGTAGTATTATGTTCCTATATATCCAGTTTGGTAGAATGTTTATAGACATTTAAAAAGAATTTACTAACATTGAACGTACAAACAATCATAATGTAGCACTACAAATCTATTCGATATTGCGATTACCTACGAATTCGAGATTTAGTAATTCTAAGTGGTACTTTTATGTTGTAGCATAATTTATAAAATGATCATGATTTTAGACATGTTCTAAATTTACTGTCATTGGTTTGTTAAAGTTAACAAAGATCTTCTGAATTATTAATTTAGTAATTATAAATAGTTTTATACTTCTAATTTATAGACAGTTTGGGAATTAGCTGTTACCGGAGTTGTTACTCATTAGATAGTAAATTACTGCATAAAGTATGGATGAGTACTGTCTTATTGTCTTTCACGCAAAAAGAGCTTGGAAACAAAAAAATCTTAACTTCTATTTAATTTACGAATGGTTCCATAGTTAACCTGTAAACAGCCTTTCTCTATTAAAGCTATGGTATACTGTATGTACTGTAGTTTCTTTAATAGATTGAAATGCGCAAACAAGCAATTAGAATATTAGTAACGAATAGAACGAATTTTTTTTATGAAGTATCGGACAATCGAATTAGGCAAAGTAAATGTTTACTATTATGACACGTACCGACAACGACGTTACCCTCCACGTGTAACATGCTATGCGTAGCCACAGTATATATTAACTAAATTCTTACATTTAATCGTTATAATATTATAATCAGATGTTACAGTATATGACTTAAAATCCTCTAGCGATCTTTATTCGTATTCAAATATTTCAATTCGCCTCACGTATACTTTTTAGCATCCTGATAACAATTATGAAAATATTCAACCTGGAATTATCATACTTTAAGTAAAAATTAAAGTGAAAAGTTTGATTAAAATTATTTAAGAAATGATTTATAGAAGAAGTTTCTATATTATAGATAGTCAAAATGGCTTAAATTACTGTTTATTTTTTTTTTTTTTTGTTTTTTTAGTTCACGCTTTATTCTTCCCAATGCAGGGTATAATGAACTGAAAGAACTTCTTTTCATACGAATCCCATAGTGTTAAGAACTCCGTACAACTAGTCCCTTCTTGTCTCCTGTTTGCGCTAGCCACATTTTTACACTTAATGTACTTTAATCGTAAATGACTAATAATCAAATTTGAATAATGATGGCGGAAAACTCATACGACTTACGACTTCATTTGCAATTTGGAAGTTGCCAGTTAACATTATTAATTAATTATGAAAATATTCAGATTGGAATTAACATACTTTAAATAAAAACTAAAATGCGAAAATCATATTTAAAAATTAATAATTTTATACATAATTATATGTTATAATATATAATCACGTGTTTCTTATATTACTCACAATCCAGTCTAGCGATGGGCTTATTGGCGTTTCAAATCCACTTTCAAATACGCCTTCCATCGTATCACATTTTCCAGCAACACCTCCTGTAACAACTGCTATGATACCAGTAGGATGAATTATAGGCCCTCCGGAATCTCCGCCACACGTCCTTGTAGGCTTATTGCACGCCCAGGCCAAACAAATCGTTGGTCGAACTGAATCCCGTACTGTCTCTGGACATTTCATTACCATACCTTCATTTACTTGAAGTGATTTATTTAGTGCTAATGCAAGACCTACGCCTTTTTCTGACTTCATCAATCCCAAGCCAGCTACTGAAACTTTATGTCCATACATAGTACGATAGTCAACTGGACTTATTTTTCCGAGAACTGGAAACTGATACCTTATTTGTTTTCAATAAACCAATATCGTTAATATTTTGTACTTTTGTTGAAACATTTTGAAACCAGGATGAAGTAATCTTTTGATTATTTCACTGGAACCCCACTTAGGGTTCGGCTTCTCTGCGGAAATTGCGTAACGAATAACTAGCTTAAATTTATTAGGGATGTGTGACATGGCTTCAATACAATGTCCTGCAGTCAATGTCCACACTGGCGTAACAATACTGCCGGTACAAAAGGATTGGTAGGATTCCGTTCGTGTGCATCTCCGCCAATTTTCATAGCAAGAGCAACTACATAGGGAATATCTCCAGGACGAGCATCTAGTCCTTGAAAAATTCTTAACGAATTACTATCGCAGTGTATAAATTGAACAAAGAAAACACCAAGCATGATTAATACTAGTGTAGAAATATTTGCACATATATTATCTGCTTCAAATTATTGTATATCGAAGAAATTCAAAAAAACAATTTTTTTGTTGAATTCTATGGAACTTGCGGGATATATTTGTTTTAAAATTGTTGACTAAAACTGTATCAATATCAAGTGCTCAGTCAATTTATATATTAATCTTACTTGCGTGCTAAGTGTTCTGCACCAATTTTATGATTGAAGCAACTAACAACTTATTCGAGTTTTATTGGTTTATTTTTATTTACAACTATTAAATAATTTTTTTTATGGTTTAGTAGTTTATTATTTTTTATTACTAATCCGTTATTATAGCAGTTAAATTTTCATTTATGAAAATGAAAATGTGATAGGGATTTAGCAATAATGTTATAATATTTTTATGTTCGTAAAAATATTTCATTTCTGTAATTATTCACTTCCCTTCGTATTAGGTTTGAATGAAGTTGTGATAGACACAGTTACCTGTGTTTATATCAGAGATCCCCAAAATTTTTTTAAAACTTAAAAAATGATTAGATCTGGTTCACTTAAGTTGTGTACACAAAGATATCTCCCTAAATTTATTCAATTTTATTACTATAATTTATAAATAATTTGGGTTACTTAAAAGTTTGAAAAGGATAGAAAAATGTTGACTAAGAATTTCTTTATGCAGCAAATTTAAATACTAAAATATATTTTTTTAAATGCATTCCATTGTTTTGGGTTCCATTGGGTTACTTAACCCACGGTGCGAAATGGAATGCAACACAATAGAATAATTTAGCAACTAAGTAATAAGTACAAGTGTAGGTGAGATTTTACTTGGATATTTGTACTTTGGTTTCTTTTTATATGTAGATAGATATTAAGTATATTGGAAACAATTTTATTTATATCTATGTTATAATAAACCCATATATATTATAAAAATAACAAAATATTTTTTTATTAAACAATAAAAAGAAAAAAATCAACAATTGTAAGACTGGAATATATGTATTTCATACAAATATCAAAAAAAATTACAATGTTATTAATAATCAATATCGCCTTAACATTTTACACAGATTCTTGTGAAATTTTAACTGGCTTAGCGGCTGAATAATAAAAATAGTAAAAGCCTATAAAAAGAAAGTACAGTCATTTTAAAATTTTTCATAAAAATAAACCAATAAAACTCGATTATATTAGTTCAATTTCAATCACAAAATTGGTGCGAAACCATCAGCACGCAAGTAAGATTTACACTTGACTTAGCTTCAAAAGAACTTGATATTGATTTTACAATATGTTTTTCAATCAGTAAATTGTAGTACAAATGTATATCTCGCGAGCTACATAGAATTCAACGAAAGCTTTATTTGATTCAGTTAAATATGATTTATTTTTAAAATTTTACCAGTATACACTCACTTAAAGCAGATATGTGCAAAAATATTTCCAATGTAACATTTATCATTCTTTGTGTTTACCCACTTCAATGTTATGGTGATTTGATAAGAATTTTTCAAGAGCGAGATACTCGTTCTGGGGTATTTCCTTACAAAGTTGCTCTTGCTATGAAACTTGCCGAAGCGACACAATCGGGATGCTACGATTAATTTTGTACCGGCAGCATTGTGACGCCAGTATCGACATTGACTGCAGGACATTGTATTGAAGTCATGTCACATATCCCAGATAAAATGAAGCTATTTATTAGTTATGCAATATCCTCAGAGCAACAGAACTGTAAATGAGGTGCTCGTGAAATAATTAAAACTTTTACTAATCCTGGTTATAAAATGATTGGCAAATTACAAGTTATTGAATGATATTGATTTTTTTGAAAATAAGTAAAGTATTAGTCACGGTACTGGGAAGATTAAGTTCAGTTGATTATCGTACTATGTATGGACACAAAGTTTCAGTAGCTGGCTTTGAAGAGATGAAGTTAGACAAAGACGTAGGCCTTGCACTAGCACTCAATAAATCACTTTGAGTAAATGAAGTACTAGAACTACAATACCCGAAGTCAGTACGTGATTTAGTTTAATAAATGTTTTGCTTGACCTGTGAGTGCAATAAGCCTACAAGTTCGTTTAGCGAAGATTCAGAAAGGTATTGTTTTCTATATTGTAGAATGACAAACGAGCATAAGGGCCTGATGTTAAGTAGTCACCCTTGCCCATTGACATCCACGAACTGAGCGTAAAATCTTGAAAAGATGTCTTAAATTGTAGCTGGGGGAGAATCGATAATTTAGTTCTCCTGTTGTGCCCTGTATGTGCAATATTCTCCTCCAGCATTTTTATATCTTTCCGCCGCACGCCGAAGTTTGTATTGATGTCATTTTGACAGTTTTCGATATGTTTCTTTTTTGCAGATTCGAATTTATTTGCAAATTATATTTTTAGTCATCTATATTTTGTGCCAAGTCTTGAAGTCCCTCTTGAAGTCTTGAATACCTTTACATTAGATAGCAAGTCAGTTCGAGTGTGCTAGTTAGCCTTACCAAAGTACATAACGTAGTTTAGTCTTTACCCTTTTGATTCTTAGGAAATTGTAGACAGATTCTGAAGTAATCATTAGTATAATGGGTAAATTGAAATAAATGAACATACAGAAGAATAAAATTCACTTGAGAAATATTTCTAAACATGTCTGCTTTAAGTGCATGTTGAAAAATATGTGTTGTAAATGTAAATTACGTTGAAATTATGTAAAATAATCATTTGTTGAATTTAATAAAAATTATATTTGTACTACAATATTCTGACAAAAAAATATTGTAAATCAATATCAAGTGATCAGTCAAGTGCAAATGTTACTTGCATGCTGATGGTTAAACACGAATTTTGAAATTTAGAGTAGAGTAGCTTAGTGTCTCAACAACGACAAAAGGTAAGAATATGAAATTTAAGCACTTTTTACTATTTTGTATAAAGTAAACTAGAAAATTAATCAATAACTTTTGTTGCTTTTGTTATTTTTACTATCCGTATTACAAATATTATGTGATTACCAAAAACCCCTGTAATATGCGATGGTGATTTTGCATTAACAATGTAGCTTTTTAAATATTTCAATTCCATATTCATTCAATCTTTTCGTGTTAATATAGAAAAAGAACAACACGACGCCTCGACGCTTGCCCTGAAATGATGCAAATCGTACAAAGCTGTTTAAGCTGAGAAGAAGAGTCAGTTATCGCTACACAGTGATTCGTCGAGAGATTCTGCTACTAGCTGGTAGTTAGGGCTCATGACTAGGTCTGACATAGCCTTAGCTGCCGATGACACGAAAACGGCGGACATACAGACAGTTTAGAAGACCAACGCTCTTCAACTTCATAACGTTCCTATATTTTTGCTACGATATTGAGGAATGGATTGAATCGAAAATGGAGACAAAAGCTAATTAGCTTGGACTCTTACATTGGATTTGTACAAGCCGTTTGAATGCCACGATTCCGTTAACTATAATTCAGCGACCCTCCGTAGTCCCCCCTGCCACTCGTTTCTTAATCATACTTGAAGTAATTGAGTATTATACATAATTTACATTTCACTTCTATACTGTTTTCCTATGCCCAAACACTGTTCTATAGTGAAAAGTTAAAAATAACTCATTTTCAAATTTTGAAAATATGTTTGTGTTCAGTGTTTGGCCATACTGGTAATTTTTTGGGGGGGTATATAAATATTTCTGATTTGGTGTTGTGTGCTTTATGCAGGGTGTAATGCTGTGCCTACCTACATTATAATGTAACTATGTAATTTTGTCCCTTTGGATGGTATAACGTAGCTGACAAAAAACAATGCTATTAAACTTTTATTTTACTATCAAACATTTTTGTTATTTTAATTATTTAATAATTGGTACGTTATTGAATTTACATTTTTTAATATTTTTTAATTTTCATTTATGTTACTTTCATTTAATTTCGTTATGACTCACTCTAATGGTATGTCTACATATATGTTATTAAGATAAGCAAATACACATTTTGGTCACCTAGAAACAGATCGATATTCGATATGCCTAAATACTAGTTGTTAAATCATTGTGTTACATATTCATTCACTATCGAAGCTTGCATCTGTATATCGTCCCATTAATTAAATATTGCCAAATTATAATACTACATACACTCGTACGTCAATTCCCCTTTCATCTCATCATCCACAAATAGAATCAGGCCCAGGTACTGAGTGCTGTTTTACGAGGGGGGGGGGGGGGGGCAGTTTTTGGTGGTTGAAGCCAGCTCAGCTATACCGATTGTTTGGTTTCTTTTTTGTAATATCATAAATCAAATAAAAATTATTTTTCCTGATTCTCGTATTTTTTGTATTATACAATTTTATTCTTGGTGTTACTAAACCAGTAAAATGTTCCAAAACATAATGTAAATATAAAAGTTGATAGAGATTTAACAGTAACATTGTACTTTTTGTTTCGTGTTATGTCTATTTATTAAAAAAAATATCTAACGTATAAGTAACCTAATAACTGTGTTCCAGTTGGAGAAATAAGAAGTGTTTTTTTAGTTAAAATTATAAAAACATTAATTAAAACCATCAGTGCATGCTTCTATATTTTAAAATATCATACTGGTATGAATTTCCGGAACTTGACCTCCGAACAATTACGCAAAGTCTGATTAAGCAATCTCAGCGTGTGTGTGACGTAACTATGCAAAACTAAATATTTACCATATCCATTCTCCATCGACACAGCTAAGTATCTTAACTAAACTTGAAATTTGGAAGAGAAATTCCTAATAAAGTTATAGTTTTTATTTTTAGCATGACAGTCGAGAATGGACTGATTGGGTCCGAATAGATGCCAATTGCCATGGCCTCTGACAATTCGATTTGTACTAGCGTTTAATTGCAATAATTCCACGACCACACCACCATACCGATTTATCACCGGCCTCCGGAGTCACCTGCACACGGCCGTTTGCCGATACCCACCACTTCCATGCAACAAAAGCCGTTTACTGATTCTGTTGACACATTGATGTAGTATTATCGGATAAAAATACTCCAGAAGCTGTTTTCCCCTTGACCTTTCCAGGCATTCGACCTCGTATGTTACGATGTGCGTTGGTAAAAGCTAGAGGATGCAGGCGTTCCATCGTCAGTGCTTCACCCGTCTTCCATATTGGTACAGCACTAATTGTGTTGGGTGGGTGGGGTCTTGTCTGAGAAATACAGATTGAATTGTGTTGTTAGACAAGGCGGGTTAACCTCTTCAAAGCTCTTTACTGTATTCAACGAATTGATCTTCAGCCTTAGCATAACAAATAGGGTGTAGTATTGATGGCTTATTGCAACAACCTAGCTAACGGCCGAACGATATGTGCTATTAGGTCCGACTACTGGCCGGCGCAATAAGACATTAATTAGCACTGGAAAAGTACAACAGCTAATACAGGTCTTAATCTACAATAGTAAAAAAGCGAGTAGTAGTGTTTAAAGGCCCGCGGAAGAAATAGTTCTTACCAATCCGCTTATACTCTTAAGGAACGCCCTCAAAAGGTTAAGCAGTTTAAAATACCTTAGCCCACTTATGTAATCAGGTCCTAAAGATCAGGTTGATATATACGTGAACGCAGGGCCTTGGCTAGTGCCGTTATGCAACATGTTGGCCCACAGGTAGAGTTCGTTGCAAGTGTTGATGTTAAAATTAACTTTATTTAAAGCTATTGGGCCAAACTTTTTATACACGCGCCCTGTGTCCAATTATACGCAAAAGGCAGTCAATACCCTTCGAATTCAGGTACAACAACGGTTCAGGTTCTACGGGGACTATGCCAAAATATGCATTGCTATCGAATATGTTTGCACAGCAAGAGTGATGACTTTTACGCAGTGCTCAGAAAAAAGCAGCCTCACTGCTTGCCCGAATAAGAACAGTCCTAATATGTAAACCTTAAAACGTTCGCATAGTGGGATACGAAAATAATGGCCCCTCGTAAAACTGCTTGTGTATGGATATTTGTGTTATGTGCCTAGTTGTATTGAAATTATGAAGTGTATATGTATTTAAATTTTTAATGTATTTTTAAATTTTATGTATTATTTTTAATTATAAAATTTATTATGGAAATTACAAAATTAAATTAAACAATAATATTGACATTATAAATATTATTTAATTTGATTGAATGATTTTATAACAGATATAAACAAAATCTAAAAATTATGATGGAAGTTGTATTATAAATTAAAATTTTCAATTTATTATTTGTAATTACCTAGTTACTTTTTTACTTGTACTTGTTTGAACTAAATTGGATAACAGAGGTTTAAAGGAAGCTTTATAACATAATGGGCCAAAGATTCTTAAATGAATAAATCATATTATGTTATTATTATTGTGATCATTGCTTCAATCTTGAAGTGTTTTATTAAGTA
This sequence comes from Dione vanillae, assembly GCA_037178615.1. Taxonomy (NCBI): domain Eukaryota; kingdom Metazoa; phylum Arthropoda; class Insecta; order Lepidoptera; family Nymphalidae; genus Dione; species Dione vanillae. The sequence goes on from JAZFAU010000737.1 coordinate 44,842, forward strand.
GGCAGTAATGGCACTTTACCTTCCTTCTTCTTCATTACTCCAAGCCATTGCTGAACCCACTACTCTACTACGTCTTCCAAAACTGAAATGATCCGTTTTTTTTTCCAGTTTTTAGCAAGCCTATAGCGTTTTTACATGCCCATGGCCCTCGCGTTTATATTTTCTTATATGCAGGATGTTTACCTGTGCCTACAATTTACTCGTACCCCATGTAATTTATTTGTATCTAAACGTAACGAATAACTGGATTAGGCGAATTCGTAGAGGTTAAGTGAGAGACAATGACCTGCAGTCAAAGTCCAGGTCGGAGTAGTAAATACTGCCGAACAAAATATTTGTGTTTTCTCCTCTATTTTTTACTTATATATTGAAAGCTAAAGCCTACCACTTAAGAAATTCTCCCGCCACCGAGCAGCAAATGGTCCGTTTAAAAATTCTCAGTACATTAGAATCACCGTATTTAAGTATGACAACCGACAAATACAGAATATACTAAAATATATAAAAATACTTTTAAATATATTACAAACGTACATGTTTATTACTGAAGGAAATGTGCATAAACGTGAGAAATATAACTTGTTATTACCGTTTCTCAATCATTTTTAATTGAGTTACTTTCAGTCATAGTTTCAATGGATTTGTATTACCAACTAACATGGTATCGGTGTAAAAATAAGTGAATCAAATGCTCACTACAAAAAATTCTGACGCCAACTCCGCAGCATGGGAGGTTTACATAGTTGAAATCTCAACAAATGGAAATTTGAAAACTTTCTGCGGCGTAGGTGAAATCGGAAGAAAATCTACGAATTTCAGAGTTGTTATCACAAAAGACATTCCATAGTCTGCCAGATTGTAAACTTGCATCAGACTACTACTACTTCATCATTAAACCACAACTACAATTATTCCACCAAACTGAAAAATTAAGAACCAATTGTCTAGATAAATAGCATCAAAATACCACTGGCCCCTCAGGCTGGTAATGCCTTAATGTATCCATATACCACACGAATAAATACGTCTTCCAATTAAAATCTCGTGACCTTGGGATCTCGGACTGTCGTTGTAAGAGCTAAATCGTACGTTATAGAAGGGCAAATAGAGAATGTAACACTGACTGAGCACAGATAAACTAAACTAATATCATCTAAACCATATATACCGCAAATAGGTTGACACTTGCCTGCCTTGTTAAATGATATGTTAAGTTTATTAGAACTCTAACGTGTTAGTGAGATCGGGCGGACCGGCAGAACAGGCCATCCACATACCTACTAATTCTCGAAGTCCTTCTCTCGACCACCTTCGGCCGTGAGCCAGTCCCGGCTCTTGCGCGGTGTACTCAAGACCTGACGACTGCCACTCTCGCTTGTTCCGCAGCCGCTTCTGTGGTGTAGCATTGCCTTGTTTAAGGACAAGTCCCGCCGTTCCACAAATTTTCTTAGCCAGCTAGGTCCTTGTTTTAAGTCTATATTAAAAAGTTTTGTGAATAAAGCATAGCATATAACCATGCTATATAGCCACGAACCCACAAAAGCGTATGGGACAATGAACATTTCATAATACTTTAGAATAATAAACATCAAGTATCTAGATCATCAGAGATATTTTTTTATTTTATTTATATAACTAGCTATATCTTAGTTTTTAATATTATATGACATACAAATGAAAGCACACAATAACTGTTTAAAATATTTTTTATGTAATGATCACTCGTCTTTATATTAACTACATCCAGTCTAGAAAGAATAATATAAATATATCACACATATCTGTTGCAATATGTATTATAGAAGAAGTGTAAAAATCAATTTAGTATTCAATTCTACAAGTATCGATTTTTGATTTTCTATTTGTCACTTAAATTATGCTGACTTTAAATTAAATTGTAGATCATCAGAGGTCATTATGTGCTATCTTACTTGCGTTCTGAGAGTTCCCGTTCACTTTATGTTGACCTCGAATACGATATATACTACTTTTCATTGATTTATTTTTATGTGAATTACCAAATAACTGTTCTTGCTTTTTATAGTTTGATCGATTTTTTATTATTTTATTCGCGAAGTCATTTGAAAAAAAAAGGCATTTATTGTCACAAGAATGTATAAAAGATAAATTGTAATAGGATTTTTGTAAATAACATTATATGTTTTTAATGTTTGGATAAAAAATTAATATTTGAATCATATTGAAGTAGTTGAAGTTGAAATTAAGAAATATTTCCTTTTTTATAATTACTGGTTGATATAGGATCAAGTATACCTTCAAAATCTGTCCGATATAAGGAGAACTACCACTATGACTGGTAATTATCTAATCAATTAGTGACATAATACTGTCAGTTAGTTCAAAAACAGGATTAGCTATTTTAAGAGAAAATTTAGCAAATACTATTTTATATTGATTTTTTTTCGTTCTTTGAGTACGGAGGCAAACGGGGGCAATGGGTCCGTGCGCAGTGACTGTAAAACATTTATAAAGTGACGAGACTTATGCTGATATAAATGTTTTGCTTGCAACTGGAGTGAACGTTCTAAGCCGGGGACTGTTTACCTTTTTGTTTTAATTGGGTAATCATCGTCAATAGATTTCTGCTTTTTTAACCTACAACTAAGAACTTATAACAACAATAACAACCCTTCCGTGTTTTCTTCGAGGAAATGGATATGTTGCGTAGGCGGGGTCCGTTGTACAGAGTCTGTTATTTATAAAAAGAGATATCAGTTGGTATACTATAAAACACATTACAAAGGTTTACTAATTTCAGTAATTAAAGTTTTAATTTCAATACCAATACCTAGATAATAGGATTCCATTTAATTTCATACCAATACCTGTATCAATACAATCAAATATAATTGATTTGCGCCCATACGGCCACACATACTAAAACAGCCCGTCCCCTTGTGCTTTTTAAACATTACAAATCATTTCAAATTTTATATCCATCCAACGACAAAGCATATCTCATAATCGAAACGTATCCAGCTTGGGGAAGGCTTTTTCTTCCTGTCGAGACTTATTCAATATTAATTATATCTCATATCGAGATGAACAATGAGTCACCGGAGGAATTGCTAACAGATCAGTATCAAAAATCCGCATGATGGCGATTTAGCTGTCGTAATAGATATTCAACACAAAAATGGAAATCTAACGTATCTGTAAAACACTAATATACACATTATGAAAATCTTTCTTTTTGGTTTTCTTTTTACTTTTTCCTTCTTTTCCTCACCACAGGTGAAATTCTTGTCTGATTATTCCTCTTCCATGCGGCCGATTCAGCCAAAACTCCTTCTCTGTTTTGACTCGTTTTCCCTTTCCATTGCGGTTGCCGTAGGAAGGATATATCCACTAGACATAACGTACTACCATACATACATACATAAAAGATACATAAATACAACATACATAAACGCATACATACAGACTAAGTTTGTATTTGAGTATTGCTACCGTCGGATCGTTTCTATTTTCACAGATAACGCATTATAGAGTTTTACTGTTTTTTATAGTTCAATAGTCTCCGTAAAATTTGTGCGAAAAACCGAGATTAAATTTTCCATTTTTTCAAACATTTTGGGCTCCTTATATTTTGTTATAACTGCTAGTAGAGTATAAGCAATTCAATTTAAGATCAATATTCAGAGTGAGTTTTATTGTTCTGAAATTTGACACAAGATTTTTTACATCGATATTTTTTATTTATTTTTGAGAATAGTCACACATTTAAAGTAAACAATCTTGGAATATTTTTGAATTAATTTTTTATAATTATTTGCGTTTTACTTAGTAAATTTTATACATTGCCATATGTTTATCGAAGATATCCACAGACAGATGCACTTCCGAAGATTCCGTACGCCTGGTGCTCTAGCGACTAAAAAGGCAAGGACAAAGTAAACTCCGACAAGTCTTTTTGTACAGGCAGCAGTATTACGCCCAGTTTTTTGGACATTGACCGCGGACATTTGTGCATAGCCCATCTCACGCCAGTATAAAAAAAAAATAGTTTATTTTATTAAAAATTCCGCAGACTATCATATAATCAATGTGGGACGCTAGTGATTAATAGCGCCCTATTAAATCCAGGTTTTTAAAATGAAATCTCGGTAAAGGTTAATAAAGTTCTGAATGACATAGGATTACTTAAAACAATAAGGTATTAGTTACGTTCTAGGAAAATTAGTCTATTGACTTTCCGTACGTGTTATGGACATACGTATCATATCTGGCTTTGGATCACTAAATCAAAAAAAGGCATAACCTATCAATCACTTTTCAGTAAATGAAGTGATGTTTAATTAAATGTCCAAGAAACTACTGTATTTTTAGACATCATTGGCTCGACGTTGAAGTGCAAAAGCCCGCAAGAATGTGCAGCGAGATTCAGGAGGGCCTAGTACTATCATTCAACCTCGATCTGGTATCGTAGCAGTTCATACAGGTGGTACTGGATCTTGTGGTAAGATGGCAGGCGTATTTCAAAGTGGATTTGAAACTCCAATAAGCTCTTTTCTAGAGTGGATTGTAAGTAATATAAGAAACACTTGATTATATATTAAAATAATATTTTTTTTTGTGCTTTAATTTTTATGAGAAATACCATTCCGCATTACCATTAGCATTGTTCATTTTTACTAGCACCTCATTAGGATTAGACAGATTTGTCTTGGAGGAAATGTTATAATGAATAACCAGCTTCTTGTGAAATATGTATTTTGAACGAAGACGAAAGCATTTGTGTTTATGAAAGATCCCTGAGCGAAAGTGAATTTCTGTCGCGGATGTAGAGACGAAAAGAAAAATATTAAGATCTTTGTTTATAGTAGTTAAACAAATTAAAATATCAGCTACATTTGTTCTTTACATATTTATTTATTAAATTATATTTGTCAATAGATTTTACTCTTGGGACATAAGCGTTTTGTAACCAAGAGACAAGTGATCGCTTATAATAATGTACACATTTTTACATTTTACTCCTATAAAGGGGAAAGCACAGGAAACCACAGGAACCATGGCTGTTCCAATTTGTATAAAATTCAGTATCTTTGGAAATTTATAAAATGAAAGAAGGGGAAAAGCGTCTGCCAATAAAGTGTTCAATAAAAAATTATATAATTCAAGATATCCAAACGGTAGACTTCATAGCTAAAATCAATATGTTAGAAGAGCCAGGCATGGCTCTTAGTCCCCTGTTTTTTACAAAATTTAATTAATTTAATTAAGAAAGGTTTATTTTTCTGATTAGAAAATGCTTATAAACAGAATTTGACACAATGCCTGCTATATAACTAGTGTACCACGTAATTTAAATTGCTTCGATGAGGTAAGACATAACTAGATTAGGCAGCTATGTAGAAGAAAACAAGGATTATACAACGTCTTGCATTTAACTTCCAGGTCGTAGTAATATTATTGATATTTTTTCTAATTATTTTTCATTTATTATTTATTTTTCATATATATGTTAAAGACAAAGCGACCACGTAAGAAACTTTACCCGCTGCAACATCAAGTCTATCAAAAATTCTCATTACTTAAGAATCACTATCATCAACCTAATGTACTGTACATTAGGAATAAAAAATATACCGAGTATACCACCTTATTAAAAATGTTTTTCAATAAATTAAAACAGAATACAACTTAACTTACTTTGTTGCCAAACTATTATATCTATTGTTTGTTGCATTCCTTTTAGTTTATTTGACTGATTTATTTAATTGAATTTCTTGAATCATAAAACTTGTTAAAAAATAATATTATTTAAGAAGGTCGCTTCCACGCGCTTCCCCAAACAGGCCAATGCGAGTATTCCATTAGACCTGACTCCGCGACTTGCCTAGCTGGCTCCCACCACCGTGATTCACTGAAAATTTTGGTACCCAAGTCTTACGGCTAAAGATGGTAGAGGAGTGCGTATATAGATTGGCCTTCATTTGCTGATCCACGAGTCCCACATCACCCGTTCAAGTTCCTACTCGTTCGGGTATTCGTAAAAATATTTCTGCACGTTAAAAACAATAAAAAAATGAAACAGGCCAAGCAGTCGCTGTGGACGTTGTAGACGGACACTAAAGCAGCTGGACATGAAGGCCCCTGAAGACCTTGATAGTTAAAACCTGGCTGGACAGCAAAGACTAAGAGAAAGAATATGCAAGTTTTATTGTGACTCCAATGAAGATGATAGGTGACATCGTACTGGAGTTATATAGATTATTGTAAATGGATTGTTAGTGTTGTTGTAAGCCTTCAGTTGTACCTTCCTCTGTACAAAAAGCACATGTCTCATATTAAAAAATGATTAACAAAATTATAACCCAATTAAAAACAAACTAGGTAATAGTCCTAATATTTAAAGCATTTCCTCCATTTGCCTGCAGAAATTTATATCAGCAGGAAGTCTCGTGACTTTATAAATATCTTCAAGTTGATAAAACAGTATTTGCTTAATTTTCTGTAGCATCGCTCAATCAGTGGTGACATTCATTAATACAACAAAATTGACAGTACTATTTATTAAATTGGTTAGATAGTTACAAGTTTGAATGGTGTTCAAACTACTCCTTTAATGAAGTGAATTAAGAAGCATATTATAAATACTGTTTCTATACATATTTACCAGTATTTAATAAAATTATTTAAAAGAAGTAGCAAAAAATATAACTTCATTCAATCCTAACAAGAATAGAGGTGAATAATCAAAAAATTTAAATATTTTATACAAATTCAAAAATATTACAAAGTTGTTGCTAATTCCTTTTCACATTTACATTTTCATAAGTTGTTGTGAAAATTTAACGGCTTTAATAACGGCAGAGTAATAAAATAACAAAAATCTACAAAACTCTAAAAATCAGAAAAGTTATTCGACAATATCATTAAAATAAACATTAAAATAAATCAATAAAGTCGTATAAATTGTAACTTGAACTTCAATCACGAAATTGTTGCGGAATCCTCAGAACGCAAGCAAGATAAGCGCACTTGATACATATTTTAAAATACAGTTTTAGTCAGCAAATTGATATATAAGTATATCTCGCAAGTTACATAGAATTCAATGAAAATTCGATTTTTTTAAACTTCTACGATATAAACTTATTAAAAGCAGATATGTGTGCATATATTTATACACTTATATTTATCACTTTATGTGTGTCATTAAGAATTTTTATTTTGTTAAGAATTTTTCAAGGACGGGATGCTCTTCCTGGGGAGTTTCCTTACGTAGTTGCTCTTGCTACGAAAGTTGGCGGAGAAACACAAACAGAATCCTACCAATCCTTTTGTACCAGCAGTATTGTTACGACAGTGTGGACTTTGACTGCAGGACATTGTATTGAAATCATGTCACATATCCCTGATAATTTTAAGCTAGTCATTCGTTACGCAATTTCCGCAGAGAAGCAGAACCCTAAATGGGGTGCTAGTGAAATAATTAAAAGAGTACTTCATCCTGGTTATAAAATGATTGGACAAAATGACAAGCTATATAACGATATAGGATTAGTGAAAACAAATAACATTTCCGTTCCAGTGCTAGGAAAATTAAGTCTAATTGTCTATCGCACTATGTATGGACATAAAGTTTCAGTAGCTGGCTTTGGAGTGATGAAGTCAGAAAAAGGCTTAGGTAAAGCACTAGCACTAAATAAATCACTTCAAGTAAGTGAAGTAATGGTAATGAAATGTCCAAACAGACTACGTGGTATAGTTCGACCAATGATTTGCTTGACCTGGGAGTGCAGTAAGCCTACAAAGTTGTGTGGCGGAGGTTCCAGAGGGCCTGCGATTCATCCTACTGGTATTATAGCAGTTTTCACAGGATCTGTTGTTAGAAACTGTGATACGATGGAAGGCATATTTGAAAGTGGATTTGAAACACCAATAAGCCCATTTCTAGACTGGATTGTAAGTAATATAAGAAACACGTGATTATATATTATAATAATTTTAAACTTTCGTGAGCTTTATTTTTATAACAAACATCATTTTGCTTTAGATTAAATAAAACAATTGTCTGTGAAACTTTTCTTCATTTAAAGAACCCTACTCTACCCATCATTATCTGATATTATTATCTGATAATTTTTATATGCCTTCAATATAGTTAAATTCCAAGCATTCTGCTTTTCTAAAATAATATATAAGAGGATATATATAAGAGAAACTGCTTTAAATGCATTTCGATATTGAGGACCGCTCAAATGAACTCTTGATAAGAATAGTGTACCCCTATTTCAGCAAGGTCAGGTAAAACTAATTTAAGGAAAGACCGTCGTGGCGCAGAGGCGCAACGTGTGCCTATAACGCGACGGTTTCTGGGTTCGATCCCCAGTCGGAGAAGATGATTATGAGAGATGATTATATAAGAGATTTTTCTATTTCCATTTTCTTCGCTCTGGCAAAACTAGGCAAAGCGCGGCGTTGAGTTCCGCCACTCAACACGCAATGCTTGGAAAAAGTCGGAAAGCGGGGACGGAGAAAGCAGGGACTAAGCAACGGAGTGTCTTAACACTAGGTTCACAAGGTCCCTGCAGTTCCCTCTGCCTACCCTGCCATGTGCGGGATAAAGCGTGAAGCTAATTTAAGGCTAGTTTGACAATTAGCTTTTAATTTGAAATTAGCTTTTAGTCTAATATTTTTTATCAAATATTTAAACAGAAATGTAACAATAAAGCTTCAACATCATGGATAAGTAAAAACAACAAGGCAAAGAAGAACAATTGATTTGAAAGATATTTAAATGTAGTCGCACTTTCGACTCTCGTCGCACTAAATTAGTCAAGTGACCGCACTTGCGTCTTTTTCCAATACTTATACGTACATAATTACATTGCTGAAATGAATAGAACTTTATAGCATCATAACAGCTGCTGCTTGATTGCGCGGGACTGTGTATCCGCTTTTACAATAGAACACCAAAAAACGCCTGAGACTGTTGTATATCGCAGATATAAAGAATTGTGGAAAGGCGTTTCTACGTTAAGAGTAATTAATTTTGTAAATGACACAACTTGAGAAAGAATTATTCTCTATAGTATATTACAAAGGTATCATTGAGAATAATGTATGTAAATGTACAAGTAACCAAATTTAAAAGAAATAAAAAGGAAAGGTCCTGTTGATTTTCTTGTGCCAGTTCTTCTTTATTTTTTTAGTGATCCAGTGGTAAAGTTTATGGACATTCAAAAAAACTGAATCATTGAACAAAAACAAGCAAATGTAGCAACTACAAAACACGATTTG
>JAZFAU010000738.1:0-52500 GCA_037178615.1 Dione vanillae
CCTTAAATATTTTACAATGGCTCATATTTGTGCAAAATAACATAAATATATATTTCAAAGAAGAACAAAATAGGTTTTACCTCTATTTTCATATAAAAAAACATTCAATATAATAATAACTTTAATCATATACTCGTATTGTTAGATGCATGCAACGAAACGCTTCGGAGGGACACATAAACTGAAGATATCGAATACTATCTGTCTTTATATATATATATATATATATATATATATATATATATATATATATATATATATATATATATATATATATATATATATATATATATATATATATATATATATATATATATATATATATCTATCTATATATATATATATATATATATATATATATATATATATATATATATATATATATATATATATATATATATATATATATATATATATATATATATATATATATATATATATATATATATATATATATATATATATATATATATATATATATATATATATATATATATATATGTATATATGTATATATGTATATATGTATATGTATATATGTATTATGTATATATGTATATATGTATATATGTATATATGTATATATGTATATATGTATATATATATATATATGTATATATGTATATATGTATATATGTATATGTATATATGTATATATGTATATATGTATATATGTATATATGTATATATGTATATATGTATATATGTATATATGTATATATATATATATATATATATATATATATATATATATATATATATATATATATATATATATATATATATATATATATATATATATATATAATATATATATATATATATATATATATATATATATATATATATAATATATATATATATATATATATATATATATATATATATATATATATATATATACATATATACATATATACTATATACATATATACATATATACATATATACATATATACATATATACATATATACATATATACATATATACATATATACATATATACATATATACATATATACATATATACATATATACATATATACATATATACATATATACATATATACATATATACATATATACATATATACATATATACATATATACATATATACATATATACATATATACATATATACATATATACATATATACATATATACATATATACATATATACATATATACATATATACATATATACATATATACATATATACATATATACATATATACATATATACATATATACATATATACATATATACATATATACATATATACATATATACATATATACATATATACATATATATATATATATATATATATATATATATATATATATATATATATATATATATATATATATATATATATATATATATATATATATATATATATATATATATATATATATATATATATATATATATATATATATATATATATATATATATATATATATATATATATATATATATATATATATATATATATATATATATATATATATATATATATATATATATATATATATATATATATATATAAATATAAAATCCTTGTTTTTTTATTATATTTTTAATTAAATTTTCTTTATGTACATTTATTTAAGTTTTAATATTCATTTTATATTTCATTTTCACTATTTCAATTTTGTATAATAATTTAGAATACATACTTATTCATCTGAAAAAGAAGTACTTGATTATTGTAGACTATATTTACCACCTAAACATAAGATATTATAACAACAGTTCATTCCAATTAAAATAATTGTCTATCAAATGTTGTCTAACAATATGATGTTGGTGAGTTACTCCGATCAACTGGATCATTTTCAGACTCCTCAACCATTATCTCTACATCAGGTTCCACATCATTAATATTATTTTACTGGCAAATGTTGTGTAACACTGAAGTAGTATTAATAACAGCTTGTGTTGTCTCTAATGAAAGGTGATAGTACTAGAAAACACCTTTTCCATACACCAAAACATCTGAAAAAATCATAAATGAGGTATCTATGTGCAAACAATTGTTGAGCTAATAGTTGTAATATAAATCTTTTTATAATATTTCTAGCGGGGACGGAGAAAGCAGGGACTGAGCAACGGAGTGTCTTAACACTAGGTTCCCATGGTCCCTGCAGTTCCCTCTGCCTACCCTGCCTTGTGCGGGATAAAGCGTGAAGCTAAAAAAAAAAAAAAAAAAAATATTTCTATTCATAATCTGTGCTTCATTATAATGATTCTCTGCAATAGTTCTTGTATTAAGCACAGGTATTAATAAGTATGAAATATTTCCAAAGATGCCATCTTCACATTGCATTAGGTGCTACAAATCATACAAGTTAAGAGTTTAACATTGAATCTTTAATTAATATATGTAATTAATAATTATCTTAAAAATATACTTTTAAAAATTGAGTTGTTGGATATTGTAGCGTCATGATCAGATTCTGGCCAAAGTAACCACATTCTTAATTTTTTTTTACTTTTTATTTATTTGCTTTATTTACATTGAATAAATAAAGTAAATAAAAAAATCTGCCTTTATATATACCTTTTCTGTTCCTGTATTCTTCTTCTATATTTGAATCTAAAACATAATGATACTTAGTTGTTATTACATCTTAGTAAAATAGTAACAAATCAAGAAAATAAAAGGTTAATAAGTTCTTTGATTTTCGCGATTTTTATACATTTTAAATAAAACAATTTAACCGGATTTATCGCGTATATTAACATTATTTGGGAAACCCGACGTTTCGAACACTTTGCAGTAGTCCGTGGTCACGGGTAGACTGAGGTGGCATTCGTTTGTCATTTGATATAATTATTATATCAAACTACCGCCAACGGTTCCTGAGTTGCCTCGCGTACTGCCCTGGATTCCTGCAGAATGAGCTGACTGTATCCTGCCCTCTGGTGTGGTGTGTTTGGGATTTTAAAATTTTTATAAGTGGATCCCAAGTGGTAGAAAGTTTCCAACCGTCTTCTCTATTGAAATTAGGATGTTTCTGTATTTCAATAGCCTCGCGGATCATTCTAGGAATATATTTATTTTCCCTAGCGAGTATATGAGGTTTATCAAACCTGATGTAATGGTTAGGCTTGTTCAAGGAGTGCTCACACACAGCTGACTTTAATACACGCCCATTCTTGACATCTGAGATGTGCTCTTTCACCCTAACACCGATGCTTCTCTTTGTTTGACCAATGTAAGATAAGCCACAGTCACAATCAAGTTTGTATACACCTGCACACTGCAAGGGAATATTACATTTAACTGGTCTCAAGAATTGGCTCACTTTTTTGTTAGGCTTAAAAATAGTTTTAATTGAAGCTCTTCTTAAGATGTTGCCGATCCTGTCTGTAACTCCCTTTACATATGGTAGGAGTGCTGGCTGTCTCTCTACTGTGGGTGGCTTGGTGGTCTTCTTACAACTTGTCTGTGGTCTTCCTACCAGGTGACTGTATGTGTACAATCTATTGCACCAAATACTTTAGGAAACCCTGCAATGGCAAGAAAGAAATTTTCTGTAACTTTAAACATATTCTGAGTATAGCCCAGCTATTACGGCCACCGGCGTTCTGCTAAATAATAACATAACATAAAGTAATAGAATTTTGTACTTACCAAGAGGATTCTCAGTCATGGTAGAAGTATTTATTTAATTTAGTAAATAATTCATCAACACTAGTTTTATTATGTCTGAATTTAAATGTAAATTCAGCGTCTGATAATTCACTATAATAATTTCTGCGATTATTTTTTTCACTTTCTACAGGTTCTGTATTTGCATTAGAATCAAATACACCGACCTCATAGATTTCGTTATCATTTTCATCACTAAACAAAGCTATTATTTTTTATTAAATTCGCAAGTTAAATCTGTAACTAACGATAAATCGCCCGAATTCGAGCGATATAAAAATTGTTGACAGATAGTATTTAAAACCAACTAAAGTTAAATGACAGAGCGTTATTGAAACGCTCTACGTGTAGTTTGTATGGAACTATATATCTCTGGTAAGCAGTCGGCCCTCCCAAAGATAGTTTAAACTCGAAGATATAAATTCTGATCTATCTTTGTTTATTGAAATGCAAAAGTGACATTTCGCCTACTGACGGTAACCAATTTGACAGATTGTAAAATGTTAGTAGGTTATTGAGATCGGCCGTAAGAGTGTAATTTTGGAATCAGAAATTGTTCATAAAGCCAGCATTCTGTTAATATTATAACGTCAAAGCAACAATTGAAACGCTTTAAAACCGCCAAAAACATATCGAAGTTCTTTTTTAGACTTCTTATGTTAAGGTGAAGTACATTAACATCATAGTCCTGTATTAATATTTCCTGTATTATTTTGCAATTTATACATAACGAATCTAACTCATTGTTGTTTAACTTACTATCGCCTGTTAATATAATTGATCATTAGTTTTATTAGAATACTGATTTTTTTAAGAAGACAAACTTTAGAACCAAAAGAAAACCCAGGGCGTAAATAATTGTTCATTTTATATAAGTACAGGTGATAAATTTTAAAAATTACCTTAACCCAGTAGAACTTTGACAGAGTGAGACAGGAGCTATACAACCGATTATCTTTAAACATATAACAAGAAGACGATGACAGAACAGAAAATAAATTTATTTTGATTTTGGAGCAGAAAACTATAAATATACTTACAACACTAATTATCAAATATATGCACAATTGTAATCTATAATACAAGCGAGATCCAAAAAATTCCATAAACAACAACAATAAAATAATAACATGTAGCATACTAATATAACTTAAGCTATTACTTTTACGATGGTATAGAAAAAATGTTTGTAAGATCATCATAATTTCGAACGGGGCAAGCCGGTTTGCCGTCGTATGGTCTAATAAATATTATACCATGAGAGCACCAACAGTGAAGAAATCCTTTTTCTTTAGTTTTTTACGAGCTTCACGATAAAGTTCACGATTCGTATTTGTCAATCTCTCATTATAATATATTTTTTGTGATTCTCCAGGTATATCCAGATCTGCACTCGTAATATTTCGTCTCGATTTCACCGCCTTGATTATTTCGTCACGTTTAGATCTTCGTATAAATCGTACCACCACCGGTCTCTGAAATGATTTGCCATTTTTAGCCGGCTTAATTCGTTGACCAACACGCGATACCCAATCAATATCATGATCTCCGAGCTCCACTCCAAGTTTTCGAATTGCTAGCAAAGCTACATGATGGGGATTTTCATTTTTCATCTCGGGCAAACCAGACAGTTCAAGCTCGTTTCGCATATGATTCTGGGCCTGTGTGTTTAGTTCTTGTTGTAATTCTTTTATTGTGAATTTTAAGACGCCTGATTGCTGTTCACGATCCTCTAAGTGTTTTATACGACTTTCATTGTGTGCAACCGCGGATCCTTATTCTTCTAAGCGCTTTTCGCAGCTGCGCAGCGAATTTATCGCATTTTCGAGATGTTTTTTTAAGTCACATATTTCTTGAGTTAAAAGTCGAACTTCACTAGTTAATTCCTTCACTTCTGTACTACTTGCAGATGATGCACCCCCTACGTCGGTCTTCTTGCGAAGGGTAACGTTATCATCTGCCGGTCTAATAGGCGTGGAACTATTATCTCCCCCTCTTCTTTGCGAAGCACAACAATCAGGACACTTCCAGTTGTTCCTTTTTTCGTTACTTAGAGCAGATATGTTTATACACATACAGCAAAAATATTTTTCTCATGTGACTGACGAACATTTAATTTTATTAGAATCTTTAGTATTTTTTAAACACCCGTAACACTTCATTTTTTAAGTGAATGTCTCTCAGAGTACGACAACAAAATCGGTTCGTGTAGGTCCTTATTCTTTGATATAAGACCTTGTAATTAGCGAGTGAATCACAGGTGCAGTAATTCACGCGAGTATGACACTTGCACCGTACAGTTAACCGCGTTAATCGTATGCACGGGTACTATTGCACTGTCACGAACTCGTCAGTTGATTTTTGTTTAATAGTTTTAAATTTACACTTTAAATTGTTTATTATCACAGTTTTATATATAGTCTATTCGTATGTTACACTGTTACACTTTTTAACGTTGACTTTGCTTGTTTAAAGCTTAATAAACAATAAAAACTTTAAATTTAGTACAGAGATACAACGGTTAAGTTTTAAACAGTTTGACCGAGCGTCAAAGAATGCAATATATACATTAAATAATATATAATATGTAATAATATATACACCTAATATATTTATGTGACACCTAATAATGTAGACCTTTTAAGCCCTATAAGTCTGATATCTCAAAATCAAGTTAAGACTAAATTGTGCCATTTGGTCTGTACTCAATCGAACATACATCGACAAGTTACGACTGATTTAACCGGTCTTAAGTCGCATAAGTTAATTTTTTTGTTGAATTTTTTTCATATATTGGGGCTGTTACTGTTTTTGGAAGAACATAATCTAATCAGGTAAAATTTTTATCGAGTGATCTACAGTTAGATGCGCAATAATTCGCTCTATCGAATAGCATTAAAATGTAGAAACCGCCAATTTTCGACTTGAGCGGTGTTGTAAGCTAAGGGACGTTATGACATGATAGTAGCAGCAGAGACTTGGCTAGACGAAACAGTGGTAGATGCTGAATTATTTCTGTTTAATTATATACAGAAGAGACTGTCACAAACCACGGCATTGTATCCAAAAGCAGGCGGAGAAGTTTTATTTGCGATATCTAAACAATTCGACTCGCGTAGAATAATCCATTACGAGAGTATGCTTGAGGACTTATGGATTAATGTGAAATTTAAAAGTAATGGCGTTTATAAGAACCTCTTAATTTGTGCTGTATACTTATATATATATATTCTTTATTGCACACATAAAAATTCAATTGAATACAAAAAAATACATTTTAGTTTACAAAGGTGGGCTTATTTCTGAAAGAAATCTCTTCCAGCCAACCAGTGGAAGTAGGTAAGTGTCTAACAGCGGGAATGTGCAGTGCAATTGTCAAATAAAAAAAATCTGATAAAAAAAAAGAATATTGGAATGAATTTGAATAAAAAAGGTATGTAGGTAATGAGAATATTTTAAAACATACACATACATATATACATACATACATACATAAATATATATACACATACATACACACATACATATATATAACAAACATATACATAAATACATACATATTATGCTGAATAAAACAGTCTATATATTGCTAAAATAGTAATGCGAATGATAGGCTAGAAGCTGTCTGTCAAATTTAATTGTTTTGACGTTCCAGTAAATATTTTTTTAATCGGGTTTTAAAGGACAAAAGGGATGGGCTTCTTTGGATAATATTGGGAAGTTTGTTCCAGAGGGCTGCAGCGTACACCGAAAAGGACCTTTGTAAAAATTTCGTGTTGCTCATAGGTACGTCAAGCGACGGAACCACGCCAGACCGCCTAGAGCGTGAGGGAGGGGGAAGAAGGTTGAAACGGGAACTTAGGTAGGAGGGGAAATCAGGATAATTAAGGATCTTAAAAAGAAATACAAGGATGTGCATATCACGGCGAAGTCGGATTGGGAGCCAATTAAGTTGAGCGCGAAATTGAGAGACATGGTCATACTTACGTAAGCCATAGACAAAGCGTGGCCAGATTTTGAAGTCGCTCTAATTTATTAAGTAGCTCCTCGTACACATCCAGATAGCAGATGTCAGCGTAGTCGAGAATGGGAAGGAGAAGACATTGCGCTAGCATAATTTTGGTTTTGTGAGGAAGGAAGTACTGGAGACGCTTAAGGCAATGGAAGGAGAAATGCATGCGCTTGCTGATTGCATTAATATGAGACGCCCATGACATGTTACAATCAATTATTAGACCTAAATTCCTAACTTCGTTACAGTAAGGAATTGACACACCTGAGTATTGTATTGCAGGCATCGAATCCCACTTGACTTTGTGTCTAAGTCTATTGCTGCCAATAATTATGGCCTGAGATTTATTTGGGTTTACCAATAGGCCAAAAGATTCCGCCCAATTTTTGATGGCAGCGAGGTCGTTGTTTAAAATTTCGATGGCTTCAGGTAACTCATTCAAATTACTATGGTGGTAAAGTTGCAGATCATCCGCATACAGACGGAAAGGAGAAATAATGACTCTTGAGATGTTGTTGATAAAAACAGAGAAAAGAAGTGGAGAGAGAACGCCGCCTTGGGGAACGCCAGCTGTGATATCAAGCCAGGACGAAGTTATGTCGTTTGCTTTTAAACATTGCCGGCGCCCGAAAAGATAAGATCGGAACCAGCTTATAGCTTCAGAAGAGACATTGACTGCTCGAAGAGTGCCAAGAAGTATATCGAAATCAACAGAGTTGAAAGCACTGCTGAAATCTAAGAGTACCATAACGGTTAGCTCGGTGTTATCCATAGCGCCCCGAATGTCCTCCGTAATATTCAACAAAGCCCCAACTGTGCTGTGGAACGGACGGAAACCGGATTGTAAGGGACAGAGGAGATTATTGGTGGAAAGGTATGAGTACAATTGGTTACTGACTAAAGTTTCTAGGACCTTGGATAGAACAGGGAGGATAGATATGGGACGGTAATCAGTGACGTTGGAGGGGTTGGAGATTTTGGGAAGTGGAATGACATAAGCACTCTTCCATTGTGAAGGAAAGGCATTACTTGACAGTGAAAAGTTGATGATGTGGGTGACCACTGGTGCAATGCTCTCCAACACAGGAAAAATCATATCCAAGCTGAGGTTGTCAATTCCAAAAGCTTTTGTGGAAATGGAATGAACACACTTCTTGACATCATCCTCTGATACAGCTTTAAATGAAAATGAACTGAAGTCGGGTAGGCAAATTTGAGACAGTAAAGTAAGTGTATTAGATTTTATTTGGGGATTGATGTGAAATGAAGGAATTGTAAAAAAAGAATTAAGAACGTGAAGATCCACTGAAACTTGACGAGTCTCAGTGGTTTTGCCCACACCAAATGACTCCAAGAATCTCCAAACCTGCGCTTGACTGAGATTCTTAATGGTATTGTGGAAATAGCGACGTTTGGCATCCCTACACATTCTGTTGCAGATGTTACGCAGCTTTTTGTAAGTAGCAAGG
Source organism: Dione vanillae (assembly GCA_037178615.1). Taxonomy (NCBI): domain Eukaryota; kingdom Metazoa; phylum Arthropoda; class Insecta; order Lepidoptera; family Nymphalidae; genus Dione; species Dione vanillae. Next base: position 9,148 of record JAZFAU010000738.1, read on the forward strand.
TTTTCGGGAGAGGGAGATTTTTTATTTTTAACCTTAGCTCTGTCACGTTTTGCCATAGTATTTTTAATTATTTGTGTTAACCAGGGAGCAGGCGCATGCTTCATACCAACTGGTCTTACAGGAGCGTGGATATTGTAAATTCTAATCAGTTCAGAAGTTAAAGATTCTACCATAGTGTCAATGTTAGTTGATGACACTAAAGGAGACCAGTCTATGTTTCTCACATCTTCCCTTAAGCGTTCGAAATCCATATGCCTAAAATTGCGCTGAAGAAAAATTTTGCCTCTAACCCTAGGAGGACGTAATTTATATGATAAAAAAACAAGATCGTGAAAGGAAAAAGGAGCAGTCATTTGACCATGTGAATTAACAAGATTAAGGTTAGAGACAGAGATTATATCAATCTGAGAGGGCCTACTATTGGGAAAATAATGAGTTGGGGAAGACAAGGGTAAAAGGTGTAAGTCATATGACTCGTGTAGTTCTTTCAAAAAATGAGTTCTACGATCATTTTTCAAAAGACACGTGTTAAAATCGCCCATGCAGATCACATGTTCATATTGGGGACGTAGGTTCTCAAGAATACCATCCAGAGCACTGAAGTAATTAACTTGGTCATTAGGGGAGTATAAGACTCCGGCAAGAACTTTTGAATGACACAATGTCAGCTCCAAGAAAAGGTATTCAAGAGATCCACTATATTCTTGAGGAGAGCACATAACGACACTGGCAGGAATGCTGTCACGGAGGTAAATACCCACGCCTCCACCACCCCGCCCAGTGCGGTCGTTGCGAAATAGCTTATAACCTGGAAGAGAATAACAAGCAGTTGAAAGCGAGGGTTTTAACCAAGTCTCAGATACAAATAAGCCATCAACTACGCCAGAGCTAAAGGATGCGAGAAGATCGGTAAAGTGAGCTGGAATACTCTGCGCGTTGATATGCACTAAGGAAAGGCCTTTGGAACATTTTTTGTCAAAAACTTTCGACAGTTTGTCACAAAGTGGTTGGGAATCAAAATTATCGTCACTATTAGCACTATCATAGTTACTAGAAGAACATAAGAACAATTCGCTATCATGTAACATTTAAAAATAAAATAAATGAATATAGTATATATACAAATAAAATAAATAAATATATACAAAACAAAAATAATATAATAAATATAAAAAAATTACAAATATAAAAAAATAAATTTTATAAAATTTACCTGTACAAGTTGAATTTAAAATATAACACTAAAACTAAATTAACGCAAAGAAAAAGTTATACCACGTAAAAAACAAATGCAATACACATAACGTAAAACAATATTGTTAATTGCCTTCAGTGGACTTGGTTACGGGACTTTTATCCATCAATTTCCTCAGTTCGCTTTGAAAGGAAATCTTGATTTTCGATTTATTTGACAATAAAATTACAATCATGCCGTCAGCTGACCAACATTTTTTGACTCCAAAGTGCTTACGGGCTGCCACAAACACTTCCTGGCGAGATTTTGTGAGAAACTCAGTCATCGTTATATTAGAGCCTTTTAGGTTGGTTTTAGCCCTCCACACACTGGAACGAAGTTGTAAACTGTTGAATCTTATAAGTATGGGCCGAGCAGATTCTTTTTTGGCACCAAGCCTGTGGCAAGACTCAATTGTAGTTGAATTGATATCTGGCATCTTTAAACGGTTGGATAACACGTGAAGTATTTTTTGAGTAACGTTTTCATTATTGTCCTCTTGTACGCCATGGAAAAGCAGAACCTTTCTTCTGGACTGTATTTCTAAGCGGTCCAGACCACCAGCCAAAAGTTCAACCTGGGACTTTAATAAACCAAGTGTTTTCCACACAAAGGATTTAAATGTGTTGAACTCTGCAGCTAAATTTTTTATTGTGGGAGTAGAGGTAGATCCAGACTGTGATAAATTTTTTTCAAATTCACCCATCCTGGATGAGAACACAGAGGAGAGCTCTTCCATGCCCTTCAGTAATTGTTCCACAGGTGTATTCATAGTGAAATCAGTGTTGAAAATAAGTGAGTGAGTTTAGTGGTTATCAACTTAAGCACAGGTATTAAGTATTTACAGCATATATAAACTTTTAAAATATTTTAAATGAAACAATTAAAGAGCTTAAAAAAAACACGTCTATCTTCTTTTGTGTCTACCCGCAAAAAACCACCACCACCACCTGTATCAATTGACTCTTTAAACTTGATCATAGATAACATTAACTCTGTTATACAGTCTTACAAAGGAGATCATTTTTTTTTTCGTGGGTAGGTGCAAAAAATATAACAGCTGATCAAGGAGCTCTCTTAGTTTTTTAATTTTAAGTTATAGTTAAGTTAAATATAGTTCTTATTAGTTTTTTAGTGCAGAAAAGTTATGTGTTAAATTGTTTAACCTGCCAGCAGTGTAATTCCTATAATAATATCTACCACTCTATAAGATTTATGTAATTACAAGTGACATATAACCTTTGAGCATCCGTGAGTTAAGTTTATATCACCATGGAGTCAATCAAGCACTCAATTGTTGAGCTGACACAGCATTTCAATACACAAATGGCTGAGTTTCAAAAAAAATTGAACTCTGTGAACAGTGTTGCAAGTCCGGCCACAAATATAACTGTATAGTTCAACACTTTCCGAGCCTTTGTATTAAATGTTCTTGAAGGTCTTCACCTTCAGGTTCAGCTTCTTACTAAACAATGTGATGACTTGGAAATGCGAAGTAGAAGAAAAATTCTATTGATGCATGGTATTGGCGAAAATAAAAAGGATGACCTAACTTCTCAAGTATTACAACTACTGACTGAACATCTTAAAGCTACATAACTAAGCACGGATTGTATTAGTAGATGCCAGCGCCTCGGTAAAATCTCGCCAGGGAAGCCTAGACCCATTGTCAAGTTCAGAGATCTACCTTTGAGAAATCAAATTTGGTACTCTAAGTCTTCTCTCAAGAACACAGGAATCACTCTCTCTGAGTTTTTGAGCTCCGGCACGAAGCTTTCATGGCTGCAAGACAGCGCTTTGGAATCTCTAAATGCTGGACTAAAGATGGTTTTATCATTGTCACTGGCCCGGATGGTAAGCGTCACAGTATAGTCCAATGTGCTGAGCTTGATAATATCACTAATAGTTCCGAAACTCAAACTCAAGGAATCACAGTCTCAACAACGCCCAAGCCAGTCACTGCAGCCAAGCAAGTTATCGGCATTAGGAGGTTCGTGAAGAAGTAACATTGTTGTTTATTCTTTTTTTTTAACTCCTTTGTTTCTATTTTTGCTTGAATCTTGTTTAGTAAACAAATATTTTTTCACTTAAATGTAACTAATAGTAATTTGTAAGCTATTTGTTTCTTTAAGCTCAATATCCAACAAAATATTATTATAAACAAACATCTTTAAGTGACAATTGACAGTCATGTCAATTGTAACTGGAAGTTACAATAGATAATAAACATTCTTTTTAGAGTTACAAGTATAAAATTTTCTTATAGTATTTTTTTTTTCTTCTTCTTCTTCTTCTCTTTATTTATGGCGTTTTGAGCGCGCCAGTTGAGCACAATTCACTTCGCCAATGTCACGTTGAATGGAGAACACACAAAGGAGAATGTACGGTAAAACTTTTTTTTACCTCTTTTGAGATATCATCAAACAACAACTAAAACTTTTTTTTACTTCTTTTGAGATATCATGCGGCGTTGAGTTCCGCCACTCAACACGCAATGCCTCAAAAACGGCGGAAAGCGGGGACGGAGAAAGCAGGGGCTAAGCAACTGAGTGTCTTAACACTAGGTTCCCACGGTCCCTGCAGTTCCCTCTGCCTACCCTGCCTTGTGCGGGATAAAGCGTGAAGCTAAAAAAAAAAAAAAAGATATCATTACACAGTTGGAGAATGCATGTTTAAAAGAGAACCAGTTTAAATCCTTCACTTATAACAAAATCACAGATATCTACAATATTTACAAACAATAAATGAGGTTAGTAATAAACAATATATTTACATGGGTGTTAGCTTATACTTTAATATTATTATATTTAATATATTTACACAAACATTTACACAAAGGCCTAAACACAAACATTAACAAACATTGAACATTAAGGGGGCGAGGGACTTTAAGAGGGAGGACATCATAAATGGGGCGAGCTAATTTGGGACAAGAGAAAAGGATATGGGCAGGAGAACTGTCGTCTAGTCCACATTCACACAGTGAATAAGCCCTGACCCGGATCTAGGCCAGATGAATAGGTGTATATGCATGTCCAAGGCGTAAACGACAAATTGTTGAAATAACTTTCCGTTCTGCAAATTTTTAAAGTTTAAGTAAAACCAAGGACGCCTTGGGATATCAGGTTGAAGAAATGCGTAATATTTTCCTTTCTGGGATTTTGACGAATCCCAGTATTTGGACCTGGACTTATCCAAATGAGTTCTTGCAAGAGACAACAGATCATGAGCCGAATTAACAAAATGTTCCAAGCTAATTTAGCACAAGAGTCTGCAGATTCGTTCCCGCTGATTCCAGAATGGCCTGGGATCCAAACCAGAGTAATATCCAAACCCTTGAGATGACATGAGTATAATTCTTCACGAATCCTTAAAACAATTGAAGATCTTAATTTACTTTGAAACGGGTTACCCTTTATAGCCATTAAGCAGCTTAGTAAATCAGTAAATATAACAGTTTGTTTAACGTTATGGGACTGTGAGAACAGGATTGCTTCTAATAAAGCAACAGCCTCACCTGTAAACACTGAGGACTGGGGGGGGGGGGGGGGCATTTGAATTGTAGAATGATTTTGAAAATTTGGAGTACTCCTCTTTTTAGAGAATACCACCACTTGCCACTTTACAATGGATAGTGCAAGGCCACGATTAAACAACCACTGATCAAGATAATGCAAAGCAGAATTAAAGCGAAAAGTTATGTCTTCTACAGAGTTTGAGACGTAATAAAGGACGATGTCATCAGCATACTGAAGCTTCACGCATTATCCCGCGCATGGCAGGGTAGGCAGAGGGAACTGCAGGGACTGTGGGAACCTAGTGTTAAGACACTTCCATTTTCTTCGCTCTGGCATCTAAGGTAAAGCGCGGCGTTGAGTTCCGCCACTCAACACGCAATGCCTCGAAAACGGCGGAAAGCGGGGACGGAGAAAGCAGGGACTAAGCATACTGAAGGATGTTACAAAAATTGTTAACAGCTAATTCGAGGTCATGTGTATAAATGTTATACAACAGAGGACTAAGAGCGGAGCCCTGAGGAAGACCAAATACTCTCCTTTGGCAAAAGCTCGTCGAATGTCTGTACTAAAAATACTGAGACTATACTAACTACTAACCCCCTTTCTAAAGCCAAACTGAGAGGGAGCTAAGATATTTCTGCTTTCCAATATTCATTCCAATCGGTTTTTCAAAAGCCGTTCAGTAATTTTTGCTAATGTAGATAATAGCGCAATGGGTCTATAGGAATCCGGATCAGAAGGACATTTTCCAGGCTTAGGGATAACAAACTGGAATTTCCATGATGAAAAAAAAAAGTTTACATTTTTCATTCAATTTTATTATGAATGAATAGGGGACACCGTCTTCGCCTGGACTAGTGTCTTTCAAATCCGTTAAGACGCTGTTGAGCTCTTCCAAAGAAAATGGAGCATCCATTTCCTCTGAAGACTCAATCGGCAACTCAAAGAATAAATCAGAGGACGGAACGAAAGGAGGAGCCAATTTGTCAGCAAAATCGTTAAGCCATTTAGATGGATTATTAGAACTAGGACTAGGGATACTGCTAAGAGATCGGCGAAATCTCTTAACATTTGTCCACACAACAGAGGAAGGAGTGCTAGGATTAAGGGAATCACAGAAATTAACCCACCCAAGTCTTTTCTTCTTCCAAATAAGTTTCCTGAAATTAGCATCGCTTCGTTTATATTCAATATAATTTTCCATTGACATACAGGCTGCGTACGCCACCTCAGCAGATGCTCGCCGATTGACAGAACCAGATCATTCCTGCTCCCTCCAGGGATTGGAAGGCATCCGATTCTGAATGGAATGTTTTTTGGGGATATGTAAGTCAGCTGCGAGGTCGGATGCGATCCACAGAGTCAGCATACTCATTCCACTTGGCTTTTTTTAAATTAAATTTTAGAAGCGGGTAAGCGGGTAAGGAAGTCGATTATCAATCGACAAAAGAATTGGGAAATTATCACTACCATAGGTGGACGGGAGTACGGACCATGATAGTAAGGAAACAAGAGAAGGAGATGACAAGGAAAGATCAATAGCAGTCCTAGGATTCTGATTCGGATTAACCCTACGGGTCGGTGAACCATCATTGAGGATGCAGAGATCAACATCATCAATCATATCCACCAACGGAGGAAAGAATCCATCACAGTAATAACATGGGGGTGTTATTACTGTGATGGATTGGATGTGATGTGCAAAGTGTAATGGGTGTTAAAGCCACCCAGGACCAGCACAGTAAGAGGAAGCGAAGAAATAATAGACTTTAGCTCAAGGAAAAGGGAAGAGGAAAGATGAGGAATATAAACAGAAAGAAAGGAGATATTAAAGGCTCTCACAGCAACAGCATTAATCTGTTGACTGTGAGAAGGGAGAGGGATACGGGAATAAGGAGAAGAGTGCCGGATAAGGATGGCACTACCTCCATACCCATCATTCCTGTCCTCCCTTAGACAGGAGAAACCTGACACCCTGAATCGGTCATCAGGCAACAGCCATGTCTCCGAGAGGCTAGTTCAGGCTTTTTAGGCCGAACACTTTTACTGTTCCACTGGAGGACGTTCAGTGGAGCCATTGTTTAGGATTTTGAATATTTTGAGTAGGTTTTGGGCAACTTTCGACGGTAAGGGAAGTTCATCGCAGGTTGAGATTATGCTTACAAGGGTTTCTATAAGAGCAACTAACAGATCTTTGCGGGAATCAGTTGAATTATCAACACCCTGCACAAGTGCACAACCATTGGGAAGGGAAGAGGAGCAATTACCAACTAGGGCTTCAAGAGCTTGTCTATCAAATCCTTTTGCTAGAGGAGCGCGGGTCGGGGAGATTGCAAAACAGTTTTGCGATAGGACTTGGGGTAAGGAGTGGTAGAAGATTTCCTTTGATGAGGGATGACATTTGTGTAAATAAGAGGGGAGAACAATTCCTTAGCAATATCTGCATAGGATCGTTGGACAGACGGGAAACGAGAGGCTGCTTCTATATAGGAAATGCATTCCTGTGACATAACAACTTTAATTGATTGTTGCCTTGCAAACTCGGGACAATCCTTGTCAGTAGCAAAATGCTTACTACCACAGTAGAGACAATTTGAGTTATCTTTAATTTTGTCACATGCATCACCCGTATGTGACTGGGAACACCTATAACATCTTGGCTGAGATCTACACTGAGATTTTACATGTCCAAAACGACAGCAATTAAGGCATTGGATTGTGGGGAATTTGTAGGGTTCAACGGGAAGAGAGGAATGATAGGAAAAGACCCTATCAGGCAACTCTTGACCACGGAAAGTAACTACAAGCGACTGGGTCGGTACTTATGTAGTTACTCCCTCACTTACATTCTTCCTATTTAATCTCCTTGCTTTCAATACTAGGCCAGAACCAGAAGGAAACACCAATGACTCAACTAGTTCGTCCAAATAAAAATCTACAGGAACATCCCTAATTATACCCATTCAAGTAATATTGAAAGTTGGAATAATCGCAACATATTTACTTAATTTTAATACAGGGTTTGTCAAACACAAATTCGCTGCAGTATCAGAAGAGAGCTGAACGCTGATCTTATTCCGACCAACATTCTTAACACCATCATTAGTAATACCTGTGATCTTATTTCTGTGTAAGAACTGGCCGAATTTAATTGCTCTTATGGAAGTACCGGCTGCGGGGTCAGATATTTCCCTCGACACGTATACAATGAAAGGGCCTTTATCGGAATCTATGTAGGATTTCGGACTTTCAGAAAGGGACGGGTGAACATATAAGTTTTGGATAGAAGGCGTCGCGGTATTAGGATCAATAATGGTCTTCTTTACACAAATTATATTATTAGAGAGTGAAGCTTCCCCTTGTCTTTTTCGTGTTACTGTCGACTCAGAATTATTACCACCAAGATCAGGGGGATCAGGTGGAGGGTCAGGATCCATGATGAAAAAAGATAACCTAAACTTACTTAAACTAGTCTAACCAAAATAAACAACACAAATACTCACTACAAACAATTACTTTGTTAGAATGAAACCTTTTATAACACAAAACATTTTCCACTATAATAAAATGGAAAGAAAAAACACTACCCTAATAAAAACTCTCACTAACACATGTGTCAACCAAAACAAATGTCAGCGAAAAAAACATATTTTTTTTCCTTTTTTATAATTTTGGAAAAAACTGCTGACAGGTGGATAAAGTTGAACATTGCGATTATAATTTATTCATACTTCATTTTTATTTTATTTTTTATAATTGGTATTGGATTTTAGTAATATATTTTACATTCGAACCGTAGAGGACCGTCGTGGCGCAGAGGCGCAACGTCTGCCTGTAACGCGACGGTTACTGGGTTCGATCCCCAGTCGGAGAAGATGGATTTTTCTATTTCCATTTTCTTCGCTCTGGTAAACTAGGCAAAGTGCGGCGTTGAGTTCCGCCACTCAACACGCAATGCCTCGAAAACGGCGGAAAGCGGGGACGGAGAAAGCAGGGACTGAGCAACGGAGTGTCTTAACACTAGGTTCCCACGGTCCCTGCAGTTCCCTCTGCCTACCCTGCCTTGTGCGGGATAAAGCGTAAAGCTAAAAAAAAAAATTAACATTCGTATAAGTATATTTATTAGTATAGTGTTAGAATTTAATATATTTGTTATTTTTAAATTTTATTATTTATATATTTTTTAGTTTTGTATTAGAATATAACATATTTATTATTTTTAAATATTATTATTTATATATTTTTTAGTATTGTATTAGATTATAATATATTTATTGTTTTTAAATATTATTAGGATGCTTTTTGATGATAGTGAAAGTAGTGGTAGCACAAATGATAATTCATTTCTCCAATGCGGTTCTTCAGCAACTGACGATAGTTTCCATAGCATTTCTGATCCTCTCAACGCCCTCATAGACGCAAAGCTCAGTAGCTTCGCTAATAATTTTAATGTTGTCCTCTTTAATGCTCAAAGCATACCGGCACATTATCCAAACTTACTCGACTCATTTAGTGGAAAACATGTCCACGCTGTGCTTGTCTCTGAGACGTTTCTCAAGCCAAGTTTGCCCTCAACTGCATATGCACTTCCGGGCTTCCATGTAATACGCAACGACAGGACAGGGAAAGGTGGAGGCGGAGTAGCTTATGTACAAAGTCATATCCCCTTCTCAATATTAGATAAACCACCTTCAGCTTACTCAAACGCATCGAAGCATATTTTTATAGAAGTATTGTTTGGGACTCTCAAAATTTTACTGGGCGTGTTTTATAGTCCTAACCCCCATGTAAATTATTTTGATTCCCTTGAGGCTCTTTTAGAATCATGTTCCGGGAGCTGACCACTCTATACGTATAATTATGGTGATTTTAACACATGCCTTATCAAGAAAGATTCGCGTGCAACTCTGCTTAAAACTGTAATAAATAGCAACTTCCAACAAATGCAACCCACCTTTTCCCTGGCTGTGCGCCATCTCTACTAGACCTTATGATCGTCTCATCAACTGAGCGGGTTGCTACCTTCGGACAAATCTCTGCGGAAGCGTTTTCATATCATGATCTCATCTTCCTCTCGTATAAAATTCGATCGCCCAAGGTGAAACCTTTGATAGTGATGCGAAGATGTTTCAACAACATCGATAATAAAAAGTTCATGAGTGATCTTAGTCGTATTGACTGGGATTGTGTATTTAGTGCAGAAACTATTGATGATAAATTAAATATATTTAATTCTATTCTCATTGAACTTTTTGACACTCATGCACCACTACGCCCAATAAAAATAAAACATCTCCCTGCTCCATGGTTAACTAAGGAAATTAAGGTACTCAAGACAAAACGTAATGCTGCAAAGTCTTATTACAAGAAAGATCCTACCAGTGCAAACTTACAAAGGTCCGACGCAAATATATCTTGTCATCTATTGATCGTAGCAACGCAGCAAAAACTTGGAAATTTCTGAACGCGATGGGTATAGGAGGTAAGCGCACACATATATCAACCTTAAACAATTGCACGAATTTAGAATCTCTAAACAATTATTTTACGAATGTCAATTTGATGACTGACAGCATTAAGTTGAAAACCCTGCAATCACTATCTCTTCTCCCTAAACCTTCAACCATCCCTTTTCTTTTTAATTCTATTACGACAGCAGAAGTACCTAAGCATGTTCTGGCTATTAAATCGGATGCTACTGGTCATGACAACGTGAGTCGCCGTATGATTATATTATCTCTTAACTCTCTTCTTCCTGTACTATGTCACATTTTTAACTTTTCCCTTTCCTCTAGCCACTTTCCTGATGTCTGGCGCCATGCGCTAGTAATTCCTCTTCGGAAAATATTCCAATCCGTCTTCATTTTCCAACTATCAACCAATTTCTATACTTCCCTGCCTATCCAAGGTCCTGGAACGCATTGTTTATGAGCAGCTTTACCTATTCTTACCTACCAATAATATCCTCTCACCTTTCCAATCCGGTTTCCGTCCCGGACACAGCACAGTCACAGCACTTAATAAAGTATAGTCTTCAAGATCGTTCTCGGGTGTGGAAGTCTAAAACGTTATTAAAGGGCTCTAAAATAACGTTGACAGAATTCTTGACTAAGTGTTAAGATTGTATACTGATATCTAAACCCTGGTTAAAACCTTCCCTCTCATCCACTTGTGTGAGCGGGATGGTGGTGGCGTTGGTATATACCTTCGTGACCACATTCCCGCTAGTATTGTCTCTTACTCCTCCTCTCAACAGATTGGTTCACTGGAATATTTGTTTTTAGAGTTGTCATTACGTCACACAAAAGTACTTATAGGAGTCCTGTACTCTCCCAGTGACCAGGCAAACTACTTTAGCACTCTAGACGGTGTTCTTGAGAACCTTCGACCTCAATATGATCATATAATTTGCATGAGTGATCTAAACACTTGTCTTCTGAAAAACGATAAAAGAAGTCATTTATTAACAGAACTATATGATTCGTATGATTTATCCCTGCTTCCTATGTCTTCTCCTACACATTATTTCCCTAACTGTAGGCCTTTTCTTATTGATCTTTTTTCCGTCTCTAACTCTAACCTCGTTATTTCTCATGGTGAAATGACCGCCCCTTTCTCCTTTCATGACCTCATTTATCTTTCCTATAAATTACGCCCTCCTAAGGTTAGAAGCAAAACCTTTTTTCAGCGCAATTTTAAGCATATGGATCTTGCACGCTTGAGAGAGGATTTGAGAAACATCGACTGGTCACCCATAATGTCATCAACGAACATTGACTATATGGTAGAATCTTTGACTACTGAACTTATTAATATGTACAACATCCATGCTCCTATCAGACCAGTTGGTATGAAGCATGCATCTGCCCCCTGGTTAACACAAATTATTAAAAACACTATGGACAAACGTGACAGGGCCAAGGTTAAGTACAAAAAATATCCAACTCCATTTTGATAAAGTTAAGAATTTAGGGCTTATAATTGACAGTAACATGTCTTGGGCACCGCACATTAACGAAATTAGCAGGCGCATGCATTTCTCTTTTCATTCTCTTAAGCGACTCCAATACTTCCTCCCTCACTACACCAAAATTATGCTAGCGCAATGTCTTTTGCTTCCGATACTTGACTATGCCGATGTTTGCTATCTAGATATGACTGAGGAGCTGCTAAACAAGTTAGAGCGATTACAAAATTTTGCCATTCGTTTTATTTTTGGTCGACGTAAGTATGACCATGTTTCTGAATTTCGTGCTCAACTCAATTGGCTCCCAATCCGTCTTCGCCGTGATATGCATATCCTAAAGCTCCTATTTAAGATTCTCAATTTTCAGAACTTTCCTTCTTACCTACGTTCCCGCTTCACTGTCCTCCCTCCTCCCTCACGCTCTAGGCGCTCTTGTGTCATACCGGCACTCGACGTACCGAGGAGCCTCACCAAATTCCTGCAGAAATCTTTTTCTGTATATGCCGCATCCCTTTGGAACAAACTTCCCAATCACATCCAGATATGCCCTTCCCTAAAATCCTTTAAATTTCAACTGAAAAAACATCTCCTCGCTATTGAAAATAGCTGACTTAGACGCAGTTCATAGTTCATCTTTAGTTTCGATATTTATTATATATCTATTTTTATATTATTATTATTATTATTATAGATTTGATTTATTTTTCTCGAAATTGTATAATTTCTGTGAGTATGAACTCCACGGGCTCAAAGCCAAGTGTAGTCCATTATTGGTAGTTGTTTGAGGAGCAACATCTTCCTGTAAAAACTTCCTGACAATTCTACATGTATTAAGGATTGCGGCTTTTTGCATTGTTATATATGTATATGTTTGTAGGTAATTTTAATAGCTTTAAGTAGTGTAATAGATTGTTTGGAATAACTCCCGCACTGGAGAGTACCAATGGTACAATATATACTTTGTTCATTTTCCATATTCTTTTAACTTCTTCTATTAATTCTGTATATTTAGTAATTTTATCGGTAATAGATTTTTGTAAATTGTGAGTATTAGGAATAGTTATGTCTATTAGGTAAGTTTGTTTATTGATTTTGTCTATAAGTGTTATATCAGGTCTATTGTAGTGTATTGTTTTGTCTGTTAAAATTGCTCTATTAAAGTATATTTTGTAATTAGGGCTCTCCAGTACAGGTTTTGGTATATATTGGTAGTAAGGCTGAGGTTTTTCTTGTATTAACTTAAATGTAACAGCTAACTTTTGATGAACAATTTGTACAATTTGATTATAAGTGTAATCCGTCTGCGCTAGAGAAGAACAAGCACCAGTAATATGTTGGATAGTTTCCGGCTGTCGATAATATTTCCTGCATTTATCACTCTGTGTATTAAGATCTTTGACAAGTCAAGATAAGTCAGACAAGTCATTAGTTTGAATGACTTGATCTTGGATGGCTATCATAAAATCCTCAGTTTCCGGGAATATAGAACCTAACCTAAGCCATTTATTGGAAGCCTCTACATCAATATGTGGTTGTTACAAATCGTGGAGGTGTCGGCCATGTAATTCTTTTTTACGCCAGTTATTGCATTTTTCTTCTATGTGATCTTGAATTGTTTTAAATTTTAATAATCTATTTTTTAAATTAAGTGGTGTGAAATTACTATCTAGTTCTAATATTGCAGAATGTAAGATGCTCTCTGATTTTGAGTAAAAGAACTCTCTAAGATTTTTGATTTGTCCTAACCATAATACTTCCAGATCTATTAGTCCTCTACCCCCTTTTCTTCTGTTTATAGATATTCTCTCTATTGCTGATTTTGGGTGTAAATAATTGTACTTAGTTAACGTTGTTCTTGTTTTTATTTGAAGTCGTTTTATATCAGTTTGAGTCCATTTTATTACGCCAAAGGTGTAGGTTAAAATAGGGATTGCAAAAGTATTTATCGCTTTAAAAAGATTTTTTGCATGAAGTTGCTTTTTACATATTACATTTAACCGCTTAATATATTCTGTTGTAAGATTTGTCTTAATTTGATTATGATTTATGTTGTTAAATTGATAAATGCCAAAGTATTTATAAGTATCACCTGACTGCATTGCATTAAAAGAATTATTTTGATTAGTACTAGTAATATTGTCAACTTTTCCTCTATTTATATGAAGTGTTTTACACTTATTAATTCCAAAAGACATCTTAATATCGTTACTAAATTCAGTTGTACTGTCTAAAAGTATTTTAAGGTCTTTTTTAGATTTTGCAAATATCTTAATGTCATCCATCCATCCATCCATCCAGAAGATGAAAGGTTGTTAAGAAGATAGGAGAGAGGATTTAAAGTGAGGCAAAACCATAAAGGACTGAGAGAGTCGCCTTGAAATATACTATTAAATAAATATACCATATTAATTTCTTCAGTTGTTACTTTATTATTTCGAATTTCTAGATGCAATGTAGTTCTCCAATTTGCCATGGAACTTTGTAAAAAATGTACAATATCTGGATGAATTTTATAAATATTTAGTATTTGAACGAGCCATGAGTGAGGAACACTATCGAATGCTTTTTTATAGTCTATATATCGCACATCCGCTCAAATAACGTCATAACTCGATAAAATATTAAATGACTTTAATTGCACCATTGGTATCAGAATATTACATACTTTATGCTCATAAAATGTCATAGATGTAGTTCGATTATTTGTCCCTAGATGGCACTTGTGACGTTCTATTGTTTACCGAAAGTTGTGCCGCGGCGAACATAAACAGTGTCATGTTACGACTTGCGCGAGGTGTTCATACGGGCGTTGTTCAGTAAAAGTAAATTGTGTCGAATCAAGACAGTTTTTCTAAACGAGGTAAGTAAAATTTATTTCCTTTTTTTCCAACAAAACTGATGCTTGTCGAGTTCTGCCATTATACGTGATTGAAACAATGCAATTTACATATTTGTTAATCACTAATACTGACCTGTACTAATGTATGACAGTATATGTGATCGGGATGATGGCACAATACGTTTTATTAGATAATAAGTCTGAATTATGTTGAATTTTGACTTTATTTATGACTGAAAATAAAATTATGTATCAGCAAGAAAACTGGTTTGTTTTCAAGTATGCTAGTGTTTTTGGCTATGATTATTAATAAAGTGATCGATTTATTAATTTAAAATTATCGTATAGCAATAGTATCAAATTATGTTAGGTACTGTTTACGCATAAATTTTTTTATTCCCTGAGGCCATATTTTTGATTTTTTTTTTTTTTTTTTAGCTTCACGCTTTATCCCGCACATGGCAGGGTAGGCAGAGGGAACTGCAGGAACCATACGAACCTAATGTTAAGACACTCCGTTACTTAGTCCCTGCTTACTCCGTCCCCACTTTCCGCCGTTTTCGAGGCATTGCGTGTTGAGTGGCGGAACTCAACGCCGCGCTTTGCCTTAGTTGCCAGAGCGAAGAAAATGGAAATAGAAAAATCCATCTTCCCCGACTGGGGATCGAACCCAGAAACCGTCGCGTTAGCCGCGTTACAGGCAGACGTTGCGCCTCTGCCCCACGACGGTCCTCATTTTTTTTTTTTTACTTTAAACCTTAAAAAGTGTTTAGGTAGGTATTTAATTGTTTATCTAATTGCCTTGTTCATCTTGTTCTCAGGTGGTATTCGGTTTGGCGGTGTATAATTTACTTATAACTATGTCCAGATCCAGAAAAATATTGTCATTATTTCTGGAACCCAATAACCAACATAACACAGTTACTGATGAGTTGTCTATTGTGGCAGAAGACACACAACCAAAAGATGTAGAAGAAAATTGTGACATGTCAAATAAAGAGAATGCATATCATATAAATGAACGTACTACACACATTTCCAACTTACAGGTAGAATGTAATAGAATAGAAAATGAAGACTGTAATTTGCAAAAAATCGAATCTACGGGAGAAGAAACAGACGATTCTGTTAAAGATCGTGATTATAAATTGTCTTCTAAAAAGCGTAGCAAGAATTTAGTAGTTTCTCTATAGCGATCATTTAGTACTTCATCTACAAATTCCTCTTCATCTAGTTCATCTTCGTCTAGTTCATCCTCTTCTAATACTCCATCATCTACAAATTCTCAAACATCTAACTCTGTACTATTGTCACTTAATAAACAAACAAATCAAGACAACTATGAATGCTTGCCTTCAATTTCCAAAGAAATTAACTTAAGTAATATTCATTCTCCAATACCAAACGAGACCGTAGTACAGCGAAATTTCAATAACGTTAGAGACGCCGTGGAGAGGCACAATGGAAGCAGAATGTAACAAAAGTTTTACGAAACTCTGGATTATCCTACCAAACGAAGTCCAGGCGGAATATTTCTAAGAAGCAAATGAAACCAAGTTATGGAGAAGGTTGTAGACTTAAATGCAGCTATTTTCTTACCGATGAAATAAGAATTCAAATCTTTGATTCTTACTGGGCTTTAAAAGATTTATAGAAACAGAGATAATTCATTCACAAACACATGTAACAGATAGAGATAAAGTTTCGGTCTATCAAAGCACAGAAAAATCAAAAAACCAACTATGCATTTTACTTGGAGGTTGAAAGTTCCTTAAAGAGAGTTTGCAAAACAATGTTTAAAAATACATTGGATATTAATGATAGAACAATTAGAACTGCAACAGAGAAATCTACTGGAGGATGTTTGAAAGAAGATGAAAGAGGGAAACACGGTAAACATTATACTGTAGGTAGTACCATAAAAAATGATATAAGAGATCATATAAAACGTTTACCAAAAATTGAAAGTCATTACTTAAGAGCAAAAACAACACGAGAATTCATTTAAGAATTAATTTTAAGAATTTATTGTATTTCGTTACAAGTTAAATATACTTGTGTCATCATTATAATAAACAAATCATAACAAAACTTAGTTTTTTTTGAACAAATAATGTCACAACCCAGATTTTTTTCAAAGTTTTTTCAGGATTTTCAGATTACTAATAATATGAATTTATAGAGCTTTTCTTCTAAAACAGTTCGTTTTTTAATTACGATCCAAAAACTAAACAAATGATGTTGGGTAAACTTTAAATGTCTCTCCTGAAAAATGTAGTTTTTGGAGTTGTGACGTTATTTGAGCGGAGGTGCGATATGCTATATGAAGATTTCTTTTATGGATATTGGAGTGCTTTAAAACTATTGAATCTATAATTAACTGTTCTTTACATCCTTTGTGGTTTTGCCTACATCCTTTTTGTTCTTCAGCAAGAATATTATTTTTTACAAGATGTCCTTTAATTTTATGCGTGATACAAGCTGTAATAAATTTATAAATAGTTGGCAAGCAGGTTTTTAAAACGAACTGCTCATTACTTTTATAGATACTTCTCAGGAGGAAAAGCTATTTTATTTTATTTTGTAGTGCTTATTGTTAAGTAGAGACGTATGATTATCACATCTAATTTTGAATAATAATATTCTTTATTGCATTAAAAAAAAATGAGAAAGACAGAAATACAGAAATATCATGAGCAAAGGTGGACTTATCTCTATAAGAGATTTCTTCCAGCCAACCTGTGAAAGTGGATGAAAGCAGAATGAACGAGAAGACAGAAAAATGCAATATAAGGTTAAAAAAAAAAAATAAAAAAAAATCAATACATAAGGCATAGAAAATATACATACATATACACACATAAGTAAATAGACATACTTATATAAATACATACATATATATACATACACACATACATATATACACAAAAAAATATAATATCAACGAAACATAGTTAAATTAAGATTTCAGATACTTTAAAGTTCATTAAGTAAGTGTTTTTTTAATAATGATTTAAATGAAACAATTGATTGACTCTCTTGAATGGCCTTGGGCAGTTTATTCCAAAGTAGTGAATATACAATAAACAATATAAAAACTTACTATATCTGTGTTAAGCGACACTATTTATATTGCCGTAAAAATGGTTATTATGTTTATATATTATTTTTATTTAGTTTCTACTTAGTCGCTGTTGTTTTTTGTCGCCTTGACTAATCTCAGTATAAATCATCAGAATGTTCGTGGTCTGCGGACGAAGAGTAATATTTTCCTTAGAAATGTCCTATTAAATAATTATGATTTAATCACATTGACAGAATCTTGGTTGGTGGAGAGTATTGTGGACGCTGAATTATTTGACAGTAGATATACTGTTTGGCGCCATGACCGTAATTATAACATCACAAATCAAAACAGAGGTGGTGGAGTGGTAATGGCCATAAAGAGGGACTTACAAGTTAACTTCAGGACAGAATGGCAGTCTTCTGCTGAGGACATGTGGATGACGGTAATACCTAGGAAAGATAATGCTTTCTCTTCCTCACAGTTACACATTTGCACTATATATCTCTGTTCCGAACATGTGGAAATTCATTTATCCAACAACTTCAAAATTTTCTGAATAACCTTGAAAAAATTATTAATGATCATAGCGCTGATAACTTCTTGATTCTAGGAGACTTCAACATGAGTTCAATCAATTGGGTAGAATCTGATGAGGGTCTTCATCCGCTTAATTTATCAGAAAATCATATTAGTAACTTTATTGATATATTAAATATTTGTAACCTAAATCAGTATAATAATGTAAATTACTGAACATTCAAAACATTTATCACAAAAATAATATAAACAGACAATTGCGTAAAGCTTGAAAAATTAAAATGATTACAATTTCGTACTTATAACCTAATTTGATTGAAATAAAATACGATACTTACAGAGCGTTGCGCATGCACCGACCGACGGCTCGCCATTCTGTTTACTACTGACAAAATATGAGCGAGACAGATATAGATTTATTTTTTTTACTTAAAGAGACGTTTACGAAGTCACTTGGAGTTATTATTAAAACGATTCCATGTAATATTGTGTTTAAAAAAAATCTAAATTGAATGTGTATGTAAGTGCACAATGTCAAGTATAGGGTTAACACTAGGTTGCCTCTCAACAATGAAGTTAACCAAAGATTATCACGAAGAACAATCATTTGGCGAGAGAGAATGCTATTTTTATTAAATATTTCTATGAATTTTAATGTCTTAGTCCACACTAAGGATAGAATTTCTATCCTTTCTATTCCATTCTACACCAGCCTATTCTTTTCTACGATTCGTGTGGCACACTAGTCGACACCCAAACATGAATAAGAGAAGCCAACGATGCCGCCTTTCAAAAGTGGTAAAGCAATATTTTACCATTGCAGATCGAACAGCAA
Source organism: Dione vanillae (assembly GCA_037178615.1). Lineage (NCBI taxonomy): Eukaryota > Metazoa > Arthropoda > Insecta > Lepidoptera > Nymphalidae > Dione > Dione vanillae. The sequence goes on from JAZFAU010000738.1 coordinate 28,145, forward strand.
CAAACGCCACAAACTATTGATTGTATAAAACATGCAGAAGCTTTGATCGACATTGTCGTCCACAAGGCGCTGCTACAAAGCAAGCATACAAAGTATTTACGAAACATCTGGGCGAAGTTTTCCTGCCCCACAGTGCTGCACGCAACGCTGACGAAGCAGATATTCAAATTCAAATTCAAATAATGTTCTTCAAAATGAGAATACATGATTTATTTTTTGAATGTCAAAAACACTACCACCGGTTTGCTAAAGTTAAATGGTCAATAATTTTACATTGATTCATTTCATTCATTCATCTCATTCTCAAGGTGTATTGTCATTTAAAAAATCATTAATAACAGGTAAATAACCTTTAACACACAAACGTCTATTCACAATTCTTTTAAACTGTGATATAGAGCATTGTTGGACGTTTGCTGGGATCCTATTGTAAAAGAGTACACACTGCCCCATGAAAGAATTGCGGACTCGTTGCAATCTAGTTATAGGCGCTGTAAGTTTAAGCCTATTTCTAGTATATATATTATGTGAATCACCGATTTTCTCAAAATTATTAATATTCTTTTTAACGTACATGACATTTACAAAGATATATTGAGATACAACGGTCAATATATTTATTTGTTTAATTTTTTGCTTTAAAGTATCTTTATGTCCTAGATTATAGATTGCACGAAAAGCTCGCTTCTGCAAAACAAATTAAATCTGCTGCATTACCCCATAGTATGATGCCGTTAAACATAATACTATGAAAGTAGCTAAAGTAAACGAGACGAGCCGTTTCCACATCAGTTAAGGATCTAAGTTTCTTAACTGCAAAACTGCTGAGCTAAGTCTATTTGTCAATCCACCAATATGAGCTCCCCACTGTATTTTGGAGTCAATGGTGATACCGAGAAAAACGGTAGAATCAACAGGATCAACGGCTTCACTATTTAAGAGTACATTGGTTTTTACGATTTTCGGGCAAGGTGTTCTAAAAATAACAAATTTAGTTTTCTTACTGTTCAATAAATTATTAGCACTAAACCAGTGTACTACTTTCGAGAGGTCATTGTTTACATCGCCAAATACATTTTGCTGTCTTTTCATTTTAAAAATTAATGAAGTATCATCAGCAAACATTATTATTGTTATTTTTTTGCCTCTGCGTGTGGGGTTCCTAAAACGACAGCATATGCTGAGTGAATCTCCTTTTTGTGACATCATACTGCTGTGTAGGCAGCATTTTATCTTGATTTTTTTTTTTTTTTTTTTAGCTTCACGCTTTATCCCGCACAAGGCAGGGTAGGCAGAGGGAACTGCAGGGACCGTGGGAACCTAGTGTTAAGACACTCCGTTGCTTAGTCCCTGCTTTGTCCGTCCCCGCTTTCCGCCGTTTTCGAGGCATTGCGTGTTGAGTGGCGGAACTCAACGCCGCGCTTTGCCTAGTTTGCCAGAGCGAAAATGGAAATAGAAAAATCCATCTTCTCCGACTGGGGATCGAACCCAGTAACCATCGCGTTACAGGCAGACGTTGCGCCTCTGCGCCACGACGGTACTTTATATTTTATAATCTTCATAATATATTATTTAATTGTATTGTTATTTTATGTTTTTGTTTTTATTTCTGTTTCAGTTAGTGCTGTCTCACAAAGATGTTTACAAATAAAACTTTTCTTCCTTTTTTTTTTCTTTAAAAGTAGAATATTGTTAGTTAAGCTTCAAGAGATTTAGTTCATATAGTTCTATATCTTATTAGTTACTAAATATATTTCGGAGGTGAATTGTAGGTATATGTAAAACAATTGTCATCCTCTAGTTGGTATGAATAAACGGTAATCGCAAGTCGTGTGTGTGTTGTTCTTAATATTTTCCAAGTATCCATCCCAAAAATACTCCATTAATGGTGATGGTGATGGTGGCACGAGGGTAGGGAGATAAAATACACCTCCTTTCGTCTGGAATCACACAATACGTTGTTCCAGTCGGAACTGTACGCTTTATTTAGGGCTGTGAAAATGGTGTGGGACTCGAAGGTAGCCGCTGCAAATATAATGAGCGACTCAAGATCTTCGCTCGACCTGTTAACAGGTCCCCTGGCTACCCATCCGCTAGCATTACAAATAAAAGAATACCTCAGAAAACTGGAAGCGAACAAAATTACAATAAACTTTTTCTGGTTAAAGGCACATGTAGGCACTCCGGGGAACGAAAGAGCCGACAACCTGGCAAAGAAGGCTGCACTCAACAAAAAGACAGCACCGTGCTACGAGAAGGTCCCCATATCGTTCATCAAGAAACAGATTCGTCAGGAAACTGTTTTTAAATGGCAGAGACGCTACGAATGTCCAATCTGCAAGAAGCATAATGTCTGATCCTGACCGGACATGGTGGCTTCGCGGCGTATTTGCACGGTTTCAATATAAAGGACAGCCCCTCCTGCATCTGCGACCCAGAATGCGATGAAACGATATGGCATATCATCTTGGAATGCCCTAGATTTGGTCTCGATCGACACGCGCTGGAAAACAAACTACAACACAGCATGAACCAGCAATCACTAAACATTATACTGTCAGATGAGACCAAAAGAACACCATTCCTCGATTTTGCACGGAAAGCTGTCGTTGCTGCTGCCATGAGGAACAGCTCAAGAAGCCCCCCACTAACCCAATGCCACTGTTGTATCCGAACTTGTAAAAGGTATCCAAACACAATATCTGTGGTAATAGATGTCTTGTCATGTTAAAAATTAAAATAAGGGATGCCTCTTGTAATTGGTTAACTATCTTAATTAAAAGTGAAGTTAAGTTTAATTGTCGTTTTAATTAAATAATCCAAATATTAATATAATTTACGGGATTAAGAAATACAACAAATTTGACGACGAGGATGGGATCGACTTCACGACGCAGGAGCACGCCAAGCGCAAACCACGTGGAAGTAATGCGCAATAAGTTGTGAATCAAATTGATCAATAGATAATAATCACCACAAACGTAAAGATATTATGCTATGATGAGTTTGCAATACATAGATTTCATAAAAAAAAGCAAGACTGGGTGGATTCAAGCCTTATCAAAGAAAGAATTAATTGAGCTATTTAAGGAATTAAAATTATCCAGTACAGACTTAAAATTAGAAGATCTAAGAAACAATCTAAGAGAACTGATCGGGAGTGGTACTTTAATAAAGAAACTACATATTCCAAAAACAGCAATGAGTTACTATGGTCAAATTCAAGCTTTCAATGGTGAAAATTTTGACATTTTTAGGGAACAACTGAAGTGCATTATACTACTTAATGAAGTGGCAGATGAGAAAAAAACTCCTCTTCTTTTAACACATTTTCATCCTAAAGTTTTGAAAACATCAAATCACTTGTGTTCACCTGTGCGACCGTTAAAAAAGGAATTTAAAGAAATTTTATCAATCTTAGAAACAAGATACACTAAATCTACATCTACTACATTAGATAGGTCAATATTTAGATCCAGAAATCAAAAAGATGCAGAAAATATAGAAGAATAGAGTTGAAAAAATTAGCAAAGAGGTGCTATTTTAAAGATACCGAGGACCAAGTAAAAGAAAAATTTATAGATGGAGTTAGAGAGCATTTAATCAAATTTGAATTGTTAAAAAGTAGTGAACTATCATTAGAAAAAATAGTGCAGATGGCAAGGACTGTGGAAGGTGCTATTTTACAGTCTGGCCATACACCATCATCATCACAACCTGCAACGGATTCCAAATATATGTTCAACAAAGCATGGAAAAAGAAGGTTAATATAAATAAGGCAAAATTTGATAAAAACAACAATAATAAGTTTTCTTCATGTAGTGTGTGTGGTAAGAAAAATCATACAAAATTTCAGTGCAGCTTAAAAACAAAGTTTTGTTCTGAGTGTGGTAAGCAGGGTCACATATTCAAGATGTGTAGAGTGCGGAATACTAAAACACTATATGTAATTCAAGAAGATAGTAATATTGAGAAAAGTATTCAAAATTTATTTGTAAGTGATGAGGAGCCATTGCAATCTTTTAGCATGTATACAAATTTAATATCACATTCTAAAGTGGCACCACAGCTAAATATTTGTGTTGAAGGAAAATATATTCAGTTTGAGTTAGACACTGGCTCGGAGGTGAGCACCATAACTTTAGATGATCAAATCAATTTCTTTCCACACAAAATTGTCTTATTCATTTTAAAAACTTTGATCAAACTATTTCAAACCCTGTAGGAATTACAAAAAATGTAAATGTTACTTGGAATAATTGTACGAAGAGATTAGATGTTTATGTTGTACAAAATAAACAACCTCGTGTATTAGGAAGGAATTGGCTTAGTGTGATTAATTGTTGGCCTTAAATTTAAATTTAACTAATATCCAGTACGAAATAAACCTAAATAATTTTAATAATCCTATTTCTAGTGTTTAGTATTAAATTAAAAGGGATTTATTTTGACTAAAAATATTATATTTAAAAAACCGCCTATTCCCATCCCTTCCTAACACGCACACTATACATATTGCGATCCTTTCGCACTTCATTCACTCGGACGACACGCAAGAGGGCGCTTTTTTCTTTCTTACGACTTACGATTATGTTCCCTCTGCTATAGACAACGTGTGCGCCTTGAAAATTCAAAAATATTGGTATATTTCTCAATATTCGCATCAGTATTATTAAAATACAATAGTTCTGTGTATGTAACATAAAGATAACGATAAACAAGGCCTAGCTAGGTGAAGATTGGAAATAACCAGCCGCGGCAGGGCCCCCACGTGCAACCACGACGAAAGGATCCAAGGAAAACAAGGAAAACCTTTAACCATGTAAGTGTGCGATTGTTCTACTTTCCCCATCTACATATGTAGATGTTGTTGTCTTTTATTTTGTCCAATTAAACCCGTACTGTAGCTGGTAAATCAATTTTCCTTATCTATTCGTTGTTGTGAGTGTCGGCTATTATTATCGTGTTCTTTCACTAATATTCTATCAAACAAAAATACAGTCCCCTAGCATTTTTTTAATTCCCGCTATTATTGTTTAAACCGCACCGAATTGGTGGTGATATTATGATCTTTCGCCGCCATTCTTTGTTCACTTCTTTACCGGATTGGATTAAATTGTATTAACTTTATACCTTTTCAAACACGGGGTGAAGGAACTTCACATTTCTATTCGTATCTATAAATTGCGAAATAATTATTATAATATTGTATTATAACCGCTAGGATATTTTCTTTAACGAAATTATACGTTCTCTATGCACGATTATTATTGTGAATTCTAAAGTTTGTCTTTATTTTTTATTATTCCCGCTATTTGTATTGACAACTTAGTTTTCTTTATTTATATAACCGCATAATCGTTGTATAAGACGTAAATTCATGAGGAATATCCTATATATATTAGTTATTAATATATATTCGCTATTATAATTATAAAATTCTTTAATTTTATAATTTGTTTACCCGCACCATTTATTTCGCTCCATAAGGTCTAGTTTCGTTCGATTCGTAACGAGCGAGTCGAGTGAATAGTAGAACGCAATTCAAGGTGGCGCGCATTGTCGAATTATAACTTTATTTCAAAAATTATTGTTTGCTTATTGACAATAATTTATTATAACGCTAATATCTTTCTAAAATTAATATATTTTTTATTATTCCGCTATTTTTAATATAGCCGCAGTTTTATCTAAGTTTATATAACTTATAATATTTTGATAATTTGTTTTATTACTTTTTAAAATGGTTAGAGGTAAAAAAGAGGAGGAGGTTGACGAAACTCAACTTAGCCTTTTAGACGCTAAGCGCGATGCCATGTTTAACAGAATGAAAAGTATATTTAAATCCGCAAAATGTTTCGATAGTAATACCGAACAGGCTTTATTGGATGAAAGTTTTAACATCAATCAGTTGCGTATTGATTTTGAGCGTGTTTTAGAGTCTTATAATATTTTTTTATTAAAAGTTAATCCAAATTTAACAATTGATTACAATTCTTTGACGGAATTCGAAACCATGTATTTCTTTGTTAAACGAGTCATCTCGAAAATTTCCGATGATAAATTAAATGTTATTTCTACAAATACGTCTCAAAACATACATAAATTAAAACCGCATTTGCCACCTATTGAACTTATGTCTTTTAATGGTGACATTCGTAATTGGCCGCTTTTTTATCAACAAGTTCACGACAATCATTCATTAAGTGACAGCGAAAAAGTTTTTTATTTAGTAGGTAAATTAACAGATAAGGCTAGGGCCATATGTTCGGGTTTGTCAATTACCGCTGAAAATTATTTAATTATTTGGAATTCACTTATAGAAAAATATGACGATCCTCGTTCTCTCGCTTCTGCTTATTCTAATTAGCTGTTAGAATTTAAAGCGCTTAATAATAATAGTGCGGCTGGGCTCGAGTCTTTCTTAAATAAATTTAATTCTTCTGTTGAAGCAGTTGAAATTAAACGATTTAACCGATTTCATGTTTTTACACCTTGCTATACAAAAATTAGATTCCGATACTATTAAATTATTTGAAATTACTTATCGTAAACAAAAAATCCTTCGTATGAAAATCTTGCAGAATTTATTAAGGAACAAAGTAAAGTTTTATCTCGTGGTAATTTTAAATCGAATGATTGGTTAGATCAAAATAAATCTCGCTTGAAGACATTGCCCACGCCTAAATCTGCCAATCGCTCCTTTGTTAATATGGCAGGAAGTACAAGTGCATATCTTTGTGCAATAATAATAAACATGAGCATGTTTTTATGAAAATGAACCCGTATGAAAGACTTAGTTTTATTAAAAATAACTTATATTGCAATAATTGTTTAAGTACTAAACACAAAACTTTTGCATGTGTTTCTCAGCACACTTGTAATCATTGCTCGCTAAAGCATCATTCTTTCCTACATTTCAATAATCCTAATAAATCTAATTGTAATGTCGTCGTAAATAAGTCTTCGACACGTAATTTTCCGCATCGCGCTTCTTCTCCCGCACCCGCACCCGCTCCCACTCATGGCTCGTCCCGCACTGTGTCGGCCTGTCAATCTGAATGCTCCGGCGTTCAATCCGCTAATAATAATAATATCACCTCTAACACGAATAACGTTCGCTTTTCTGAATCTCATGTGGATTCTAATGTTTTCGCATCGGTTTGTACCATTTCCCGCGATCATATTTCAGGCACCGCTACTACTACCTTGTTAGGTACCGCCAAAATTAAAATTTATGATAAACATAACCGCACTCATTTCTTGAGATGCTTAGTGGACCCTGGTTCACAATGTGATTATATCTCTTCCGCATGTTGTAAGTTCCGCTTATCGCTTCCAATTTATTCTCAAAATCGCTTTTCCGAGGTTCAAGTTATAGGTGGAACTTCGCAAAAAATTCTCGGAGTATCCTCTGTCAAATTTTCATCTCGTTTCGATAGCGAGAAAAAATATAATATACGACCGCTAGTTGTTGAACGTATTACGTCACAACTACTTGATTCACGTATCGATGTGAACGCGATGAAGGATTTAATTAAAGACATATCGCTCGCAGATGATGGATTTTTCAAAACCCGGACCTATTGATTTATTGTTGGGAGTAAATCTATATTGTGATATTTTGTTTTTCAATAAAATTAAAGGTTCCGGTAATTTACCTTCCGCTTTTGAAACCGCTTTAGGTTATATTATAATGGGTGATGCACCTGTCATCGCTCCTCTTTCACGCACATCCTCGTTTTGTTCATTTACTCGCGAACCTCTTGACACTATTTTAAAAAATTTTGGTTTACTGTAGAAGTACCAGGTCAAAAATATTTGAGTCCTTCTGAACAGGAGTGTGAGTCTATCTACACTTCTACCAGAAATAACGATGGTAGTTTTTCCGTAGCTCTTCCTTTTAAAGAAAACCCTGAAAGATAAGGAAATTCTTTCATTACCGCTAAGCAAAAGATATTTGTATTTAGAGAATTTAAAAAAGGGCAAGACCTGTTCGCCTATGCTTCAAAAATTGTCTCCTTTCAATTATAAAAATATAATTCGCGTAGGTGGTCGTTTAACTCGTGCATCTTTAGATTATTCTCAAAAGCACCCTGTATTATTGCCTAAAAAAGGTCATGTCATAGATGTATTAATTGATTATTATCACCGCGAAAATTGTCACGCTGGACCGTAATTATTAATGTCAATTATTAGACAAAAATTTTGGATTTTGTCAGCGCGACGAATTATTAAAACCCGCATTCATAAATGTAATAAATGTTACCGCTTAAATCCTAAACTTACGTTTCCCGCTATGGCTGATTTGCCACCGTGTCGCCTAGAGCAAAGTAACGCTTTCACGCATACAAGAGTCGACTACGCCGACCCCCTGTATATTACTCTGGCTAGGAAACGCGGCGTTAGTAGTCAGAGGGCTTATTTATGCTTGTTTATATGTTTAGTCACTAAAGCAGTGCATTTAGAACTTGCTTCTAATTTAAGCTCTGAATAATTTTTAGATGCTTTTAAGAGGTTTCTATCTAGACGAGGACCGTGTAAGTTTTTGTATAACGACAACGGTAAAAATTTTGTTTCTTCTAAAGCTTACTTAAATGAGCTAGATACTTTCTTAAAATATAATGAATATTATAAAGCCTTTAGCTTTGAATTGACAAAGCGCCGCATTTGTTGTGTCTTCGATTGAGACACTTGCGAGTCTTATTATTAGGAATAAAACCCGAAAATCTTGCAAATCTTGTTTTATTTAATTTACAATCATCATAGTTCCGATGCACAGTACAAAGCCGAGTTATAGAATGCGTATTTGACAAACAAAAAGATTTTTATTGTAATAATGTGTTGGGGTAGTATTAAAAAAAATATTAATAGTTGCACATATATAAATAAGATGATTGACGGTTGCTGACGTAATTGCAATGTAAATTGTGATAGGAGCCGCGACATATTCCGCCCCGTTGAAAGACTCTTCTTTCAACCAGAAATATCATCAGGTTTTGGGAGCGGGCACAGTCGAACCAGGGAACGCCGTACGCAGCCAGTTGAAGTTTTGATGTCCGCTACTCGAGTTATGTTATCTGGTCCCGGGAATAATTTTGTAACTCTTCCAAGACGCCAGCATAGTGGTGGTAAATGGTCTTCTTTTATAAGAACCAAATCGCCAACTTGTAAATTTGCATTTTGCTTCATCCATTTTTGTCGTTGTTGTAATTCTGTAATGAATTCCTTTTGCCAACGTTGCCAGAAATGCTGCCGAAGTTGTTCCAAACGCTGGTAACGTTTCAATTTGTTGGGGTCGACGTCTTCAAGTCTTGGAGATGGAAAGGATGTCAGAGGTCTCCCGATGATGAAGTGTCCTGGAGTAAGGGAAAGAAAATCGTCAGGACTGGAAGACAAGGGACACAGGGGACGGCTGTTCAGTATTGCTTCCACTTGTGCAAAAAGTGTTTGTAACTCCTCAAAAGTAAGATGGCTATTGCCCATTACACGTTTTATATGGTGTTTTGCGGACTTAATGCCCGATTCCCATAAGCCGCCGAAGTGAGGTGAGTATGCAGGAATAAACTTAAATTTTATACCCTCTGATGCAGCAAAGTCGGTTAATAAATTATTATTTGATTTTAGAAATGAACCTAACTCATTAGCAGCTGCAACAAAATTTCGCCCGTTGTCGGAGAATATCTCCCCTGGCTTACCGCGTCGGGCAATGAATCTACGAAGTGTCATAATGAACTCGTCTTTAGATAAACCACTTACAGCTTCAAGATGAACACATTTGTATCTCATACATATAAATATACAAAGATAACATTTAATAAGCCTACAGCCACGGCCCTTTCGATTTAAAATAAAAAATGGTCCTGCGAAGTCTAGTCCTACAGACAGAAAAGGAAAATCTGGATTTATGCGCTGAGCAGGTAAATTTCCCATTTTTGGGGATAAAGTTTTGCCTTGAAATCGTCTACATACCACACAATTGTTAACAATACGGCGAGCAAGACGTCGTCCGTTTATTGGGCATATAGTTTCTCTAGCAGATGCTAAAAGAAGTTGAGGCCCAGCATGCATTAGGCGTAAATGCTCATGTTGTAAAAACAATTTGGTAAGATGATGAGAAGCTTCAAGAAGAATAGGATATTTTTTGTCGTAGGAATAAATAGAAGCATGAAGTCTGCCACCAACTCTTGTTAACTTATTTTGGTCTATGAATGGCGACAGTGATAAAATTTTTGAGTTATTACTTAATGATTTATTTTGAATTAAAATTTTATAATCAAAAGGAAAAGATTGTTGTTGAGCCAAAAAACATAGATTATTAAATGATTCGGTTAATTCGACAGATGTTAATGTACCAGAGCGTTTAGAAGATAAAGGTTTAGCATTATGAATGAATCGTTTTACATATGCAAATATCCTTTGGAGCTTAGAAAGAGTGGAATAATTTTCAAAATTAGTAATTGTTTGTGTAAGAGTGGATAAATTGGTTTTAATTTCAGGTAAGTCTCCTTTATCAATGGTAATTTTCAATTGAGGCCATGAAGATTCATCTTTTATTAGAAATTTAGGACCATACCACCACAGATTTAAATTTACTAGCTGCTTGGCATTGACGCCTCTCGAAATGAAATCAGCTGGGTTTTCGTTAGTAGGTACGTATCTCCAAGCAGATGGTTGAGTAATTTCAGTGATCTCACCTATGCGATTAGCTACAAATGTTTTTAAATTTCTAGGTATATTTTGTATCCACGCAAGCACTACACTGGAATCGCACCAATGAAATACGCGAGTAGGTTTGTATCTAATGGACTCGCAAACAGTTTTACGTAACCTAGCAGCAAGCAAAGCAGCACATAGCTCTAAACGTGGAGTCGTCATAGGTTTTAAAGGTGCGACTTTAGATTTGGCACACAGTAATTTTACACTTGATTTATTATTACTATTGATAGACTTCACATAAATGCAAGCACCGTAAGCATTTTGCGAGGCATCACTAAATGAATGTATTTCGATAATCAGAGGTTCACTACAGATAACGTTTCTAGAAATATGTAGATTAGAAAGATAAAATAAATTGGTATTAAACTCGTCCCAAGATTGTTTAATATTATGGGGAACAGGTTCGTCCCAATTTATTTTGAGAAGCCACAGTTTTTGTAGTAACATTTTAGGTACAATAATGCATGGACTTAATAAACCTAATGGGTCAAATATTTTAAACGAATTTGACATTATAATTCGTTTGGTGCATTTATTTGTGTCAAATTGTGTAGCCTTGATAGGAAAGTGAAGATAATCATCAGCTGGATTCCACCCCAATCCGAGAGTGCTAGATGCCTCACTTAGTATTAGTTTATTATTTTGAGTAACGCCTTTGAATAAATTTTGTAAATTACTTTTATATTTTCGTAATGTGAAACATGCTGATTTTAAAGCCTTTGAAACAGAATCTTGTATGTACCGCAACTCATATTCGCTGTCGCAGCCAGTTATTAGATCATCTACGTAAAAATCATTTTGAATAATGTTTTTAATTAATGGATCCTCGCATTCTTCCCCGATTTGTTTTAAGCATCGCGTACTAAGATAACTTGCACTTGCCGTACCATAAGTGACAGTATTTAATTGCAGTGTCTTTATTGGCTGTGAATCGTCTTCTCTCCATAGGATTAATTGCAGATTTCGATCATCAGGGTGCACTTCAACCTGGCGATACATTTTTTCTATGTCGCCAGTAAGTAAATATTTGTATTGTCTAGCCCTAATCAATATGGAAAAAAGAGAGTCTTGTACATTTGGTCCAACCATGAGTATATCATTTAACGAGTAGCCAGAGGAAGTGGGTGCAGAACCGTCAAACACGACTCGAATTTTGGTGGATTCGCTACTTTCGCGAAACACTGCATGGTGGCATAAAAAATAACCAGGAGTCGGTTTAACTACAGTTGCTTCAGATAAATGACCTAATTCAGCATATTCTCTAATAAAATCTGTATAATTTTCTTTTAAAACGGGATTTTTACGAAATCGTTTTTCTTGATTAAGGAACCTTGATTTCGCTAAATTATATGATTCTCCCAAATAGCTAGGATTGTGAAGTAAGGGTAACTTTACGCAATACCTACCTGTACTTAAACGTGTAGTATTAACTAAAAAATGCTCTTCACATAATTGTTCATTGTGACTAAATGTTGATTTGTTTGGAAGCTCTTCGGTCTCCCAAAACTTCGTAATAATATGATCTATATTTGGTTGCGGTTTGTATGATGGATCTAGCGTTGAATTATTGCATTGAATATAGTTTGAACAACTTGACTGTATAGGACCGGCTACGAGTCAGCCGAATTTAGAATCGATTAGCTTTGGGTTGTCTACTTCGAATGAGTACTGGTCTGTACCAATGACGTTCCAAAATATGTCAGCTCCAAGTATTAGATCTACCCTTTCAGGTTTATTAAAATTAGGATCAGCGAGCTGCAAATGAGAAGGCATTTTAATATTAGATATATCTATAAAAGCTTTAGGGAGCTCTCCAGTCAGCTCATCAAGAACTAAACAAGATAAGGTAAGACTGTAAGAAGTATTAATAGATTTTAATGATATATTACAAGTTTCATTAATTTTGTTGCATACATTATTTCCAATACCAATTACATTAATTTCATGAATGGGATTTGTTTCTAGTTGCAATTTTTGTTTCAAGTTTTTTGATATGAAAGATGATTGACTTCCACAATCAAGAAGTGCTCTTACGTTTTCAGTGTTGTTTGTTAAAGGATTGGATACCTGGAGTATGACAGTTGATAATAGTACTTGGATAGGATATTGATTTGAAAATGTAGATAGTAGCTCACTTGAATTATTGGAAAGAGTAACATTAAAAATATGTAACAGCGTATTGTGTTTTTGTTTACCCTACATGGACCTAGTTGACATTCAGGCACTTTGTGTCCTTGTCGTAAACAATTGGAACATAAATTATACCTTTTCACATCGGCCAATCTTTGATTAACATTTTTATTTTTAAATGTAGGACATTCATAAATTCGATGAGACTCTTTACAAATTATGCAAGTTAATTTATTGTTTTCATTGTTACTAGTAAATGCTCTAACATAAGGATTTTCTTGGCGATAATTAGATTTAAAATTATGATATTGATTTTTATGATGATTATGTTGCGTGTAAGTGTTTTTTGATGGTGTGCTATGATTAGAAATATGCATGGTCTTTTGAGGTTTATTGTAATTATCGTATTTACCACGATTCAAAGCCTCTAGAACATCTGCCCGGTCTGTTAAGAACTTATTGAACTGTTCAAGTGTTGGAACCTCATTTAATGAATTTCGTAATTCTTCCCACTTGATTAAGGTGTTGCTGTGTAACTTAGAAGTTAACATAAATATTACAAGAACATCCCATTTATCAGTGGGTTGTCCAAGGCTAGCTAATGCTCGAAGGTTCTTTGTAACGTGGTCCACTAAATATCTTAATGACCGTTCTGATTCAGATGCTATAGGTTGTATGTTAAATAATTCAGTTAAATGATAGTTAATTAACAATCGCTTATTATCGTATCGTTCACAAAGCAAAGACCAGGCTTCTTTGTAGTTAGAAGATGACACTTCGAGATTTGCAATTACTCGTGCAGCATCTCCCTCGAGATACGTAATTAAATAATGATATTTGTGAATATCAGATAAATGTTCGTTTTCATGTACTACAGTTTGAAAGGTATCTCGGAATTCTAGCCAGCGGAAATATGCGCCGTCAAATTTAGCAATTTGAATTTGTGGCAACTTAAAACCAAGACTGTCAGGATCGTGATGGTGATGGCACGAGGTTGCAGGAGCTAAAGATTTACGTCGCGCTTCAGATTGTATTTTCGCATTTTCGATAAGAATTTTAGCTGTTGCTATGCAAGAAATAATTTCGCTTTCAATGCCATCTCTCTCATTGATCTCTGAGTCTAAGTTTTGATAATTTAATACTTCCATTTCAGTTTGTAAATCTTCAAATTTAGTAGATAAGGTTTCAAATTTGTTTAATTTTAAAGATAATTCTGCTAGGCTAGTACTAGATAAATGAATTGACTCTAATGTTGTTAAATAATTTTTAAATTTTGTAATTTGGCCTTTTATGGAACTACGTTTGAAGCTCAACTCCTTATATTTAATAATAGGTTTATCTGAATCAGTAGCCATGACTGACTATTAAAATGAAGTTAATTTATAATATTAAAAATTCAAGAAAGTTATTAATTTATCCCACTTAGCTACACTGGAGTAAATTAAATGCGTCACTCTCCTCACTTTGGCGACACTCCCAGCTAAGAAACCGGTTCTGCGTTGCTGATAGCTCGATGCACAAAACCAGCGTCCTGCCAGGCACCTGGAAATTTCGGCAGAAACGATGACTAAAAGATAAATAATATGGTTCTTTGAGAGTGCAGCTATTTAAATAACTGAAAATATGATTACGTACGCGAATGAACACGTGGCACTATGATTAATATATATAATTATTTGTTTATTATAGTCTTAAAAGCGATATATTTCGTAATATGGTAATCGTTATAGCTTAGATAAATTTTTTAACGTTATATTTAAAATAGAATATTTAAATGTAGTGAAAATTTTGAAATATATTGAAAGAAATTGTTTTATAATAATAAGAAAGTAATTTTGTTTATTATTCGTAATAAAAAGTTGAATAAGTATATGAACCCGTATGAACTTGCATGACCTTTGTACTTATGACGTGTCGGAACAAAAAAATAGGTATTTATTTTCTGTTAATTATTAGGAATTAACACTCACTGTTTATTATTGATTGCAAATAATTTTAAAATATGAATAATGCACTGTGGAGGCAATAAAGTAAAGAATTGTTAATAGCGTGGCTTTTAGGAAGGACAAAGGAAGGACACTTATCTTTTCGTAGAATGCTGCCGTAGTCGTGGCGAAGTCTTACTGAATTTGCTTCGCTGCCGGACTCGACGACAACCAGTAATGATGAATTCGTTTTCGTCTTCGATAATAGATGCGACGCCATTAACTTTTGATAACCTGGCACGTCGACACCTCGTATCTTGATTTTGTAGAATTTCGTATTTATTCGTTTATCACGTCGGGGTCACCATTTCATGTCTTCGATTGAGACACTTACGAGTCTTATTATTAGGAATAAAACCCGAAAATCTTGCAAATCTTGTTTTATTTAATTTACAATCATCATAGTTCCGATGCACAGTACAAAGCCGAGTTATAGAATGCGTATTTGACAAACAAAAAGATTTTTATTGTAATAATGTGTTGGGGTAGTATTAAAAAAATATTAATAGTTGCACATATATAAATAAGATGATTGACGGTTGCTGACGTAATTGCAATGTAAATTGTGATAGGAGCCGCGACATGTTGGAAAATGAATCCTCCCGCCGCTAGTCATTTCGGTGGTATATGGGAGGCTAATATTAAAATTGTTAAATCGCTACTTTTTCGAGTCATAGGAACTCAAATTTTAACTTATGAGGAGATGCTGACTGTTTTCAGTCAGATCGATGCTGTGCTTAATAGTCGTCCGTTATACGTATTGAGTACTGACCCTTCTAACCTTTCTGTGCTTACTCCCGCTCATTTTTTAAATAGAACTCCTTTAAATTTTTTGCCCGCTGCTGATTGAACCGCAGAATGACAACAGTTACTCAGTAGATTTTCTTTACTGGACTTTATAGTTCAGTCCTTTTGGAAACGCTTTAAAAATGAATATTTACACACTCTACAAACTAGAGAGAAGTGGAATACTCCCTCTCATCCAGTAAAAGAAGGAACTATTGTTTTAATTAATATAGAAACTGTACCGCCGTTGCAATGGCCGCTTGCTATTGTAACTAAAGTTTTTCCTGGTAAAGATGGCATCGTCCGCGTAGCAGAAGTAAACGAAACGAAAAATGGCACTTACGTAAGGCCTATCGTGCGTTACCTTCGCAATAGTTAATATTCAATTTTCCATTTTCTATATTTTTTTGTATTAGTGTATATTATTTTATTAACTTTAGAATTCGCAATTACTTAATTTTCTTAATTTTAAATATTTATTCGTAAAGGAGTTCCTTCACGGACGGGGGGGTGTTTAGTATTAAATTAAAAGGGATTTATTTTGACTAAAAATATTATATTTAAAAAACCGCCACTCGCAATAACTTCCCTATTCCCATCACTTTCTAACACGCACACTATACATATTGCGATCCTTGTCGCACTTCATTCACTCGGACGACACGCAAGAGGGTGCTTTTTTTCTTTCTTACGACTTACGATTATGTTCCCGCTGCTATAGACAACGTGTGCGCCTTGAAAATTCAAAAATATTAGTATATTTCTCATTATTCGCATCAGTGTTATTAAAATACAATAGTTCAAATCAAATCAAATCAAAAACACTTTATTGCACTTATTAAGTAGATAGCCTATTACAAAATAATATATCACACACTATAAGTACAAAGGCGGCCTTATCACTTCAAGTGATCTCTTACAGGCAACCTTTTTTATAAGAGGAATCTGTAGTTGGCGGATAATGAAAAAAGATATTATTAAATATAAAAGATATATGCAAAGATACACATACACATAAACAACATACATACATACATACTTATTACATACTTACCTAATTACGTAAATAGTAAATATTTAAAACGCATAATACTTATATTGGTCTATAATACAATACAAACGTACATATATTTATATATATCTAAATACATAAACACATAAAATATACATACACACGACAATATACAGAGATACAACAACAAACATACAATCATACACACATACATAAAGAACACATATTACTAACAAGTTATATACCTGCTGGATACCGCTAGTAATATCATCAACTGGTATGGTCGTATATACCTGCAAATCGTCAGCGTAAAGATGATAGGGTAGTGTTAATGAAGGAGTTATGGAGTTTATAAAGATAGAGAAAAGCAACGGAGAAAGTATACCACCTTGTGGTACTCCAGCACTGAGTGGATAGAATACTGACTGCTTATTATTAACATGAATGCATTGTTCACGTTTCGTCAAGTAAGAATAAAACCATTCAACAGTAGTTTGTGATATATTAATGGATTTAAGTACTGCTAAAAGAATGTCGACATCAACGGTATTAAAGGCATTTGAGAAATCTAACAATGCAAGAATGGTAACATTCTGATTATCTAGCTTCTAATATCGTCACATACTTTGTTGAGTGCAGTTACAGTGCTGTGTCCAGGGCGATAACCAGATTGGAGAGGAGATAATATATTATTTTCCGTCAGGTAAGAAAATAGCTGTTGGTGTACAATTCTCTCGAGTACTTTGGATAGAAAAGGAAGGATAGAAATTGGTCTATAGTGAGTGAAAGATGTAGGATTAGCAATTTTAGGTAAAGGAATAACAAAAGCAAATCTCCAAGAGCTAGGAAAGGAGCTAATAGAAAGAGAGTAGTTAAAGATATGACAAAGCACAGGAAGAATAGTTCTCAAAGTTCAAGTAATCATTTTACGGCTCACTCCATCAGAGCCAATAGCATCTGACTTTATTGCGAGTATATGTCGCCTTATTTCAGTCTCAGTAACAGATTGGAAACTAAAGGGAGTATAAGAAGGAAAAGGTTGAGAGGAGATTGATGAAAGAGTACTGGATTTAATGTTCCCACCTATGACACTAACAGTTGTAAAGTGTTTGTTAAGTTTATTTAAATCCATTCCGTCGTTTATGATTGTAGGCCTACGCTGCCTGCCAATTCCCAAAGTGTCAAGAAATTTCCATACTTTGGCAGGACTACCACTACTAACAGATTCATGTATATATTTCGCTGGGCATCTCTACAGACTTTAATGCATCCATTCCGTAGTTTTTTGTATTTGGCAAAATGTTCATCCGTGGGATGCATTTTAAACCTACATTTTGCCTTATCCCTTTTGAACATAAGAGCTTTAATGTCATCTGTAAGCCAAGGAGCTGGCAGATGTTTTAGCTTAACGGGTCGTAGAGGAGCGTGTATAACAAAAAGATCTATTAAAAGTGAGTTAAATATACTCACTTTATCATCAATTGTCGGAGCATTTAGGACTGTTTCCCAAGGTAGCTGGTTTAGATCCTGCATAAAAATTTCATTGTTAAAGCTCTTGAAACTTCTCCGCATCACAACTGTTGGTTTTTTCTTCGGCGGGCGAATCTTATAAGAGAGATATATAAGATCATGATACGAAAAAGCTTCAGCCCCTAACTGCCCATGTGTTACTATTCTATCAGTAGATGACACTATCATTAAATCCAGTAAGGAAGGCGGACACTTTGGAAAAAAGTGAGTGGGGTTAGAAGGAACTATGTATAAATTTACACCACTTATAATATTTGAGAGTTGTTTTGCACGCCAATCATTCTTTAGCAAGCAAGTATTAAAATCACCCATTATAATAACATGATCCGCATCCGGTACATATTTCTCCAATAACTGCTCGAAAGTTTCGAAGTAGCTAATTTGTGATGATGGACAGTAAAATACCCCTAATAACAGTTTAAGCGTACCGAAATGTACCTGGATAAATAAGTGCTCGGAAGTTTTTGAGTATGGTGATGGCGACTTATGTAAAATGCTAAAAGGGCCACCACCTTTTTCAGTTCTGTCATTGCGTATTAAATGGAAACCAGGCAGCGCAAATGACGTTGATGGTAAACACGTTTTTAAAAACGTTTCCGAAACCAGTATCGCATGTATGTTTGTTACATCAAATGAACTAAGTAGATCGGGGTAGTGGGCCGGTATACTCTGTGCATTAATGTGTACCACATTGAAATTTTTTGTACAGCTTGCAAAAGTTGAATTTAGTGCTGAACAGAGAGGTAAACTATCATAAGACGTCATTGGATCAGACTGAAAGAAAGCATCATTAGTATGCATGTTTGAAAAAAATAATATATATATATATATATATATATATATATATATATATATATATATATATATATATATATATATATATATATATATATATATATATATATATATATATATATATATATATATATATATATATATATATATATATATATATATATATATATATATATATATATATATATATATATATATATATATATATATATATATATATATATATATATATATATATATATATATATATATATATATATATATATATATATATATATATATATATATATATATATATATATATATATATATATATATATATATATATATATATATATATATATATATATATATATATATATATATATATATATATATATATATATATATATATATATATATATATATATATATATATATATATATATATATATATATATATATATATATATATGTATATATATGTATATATATATATATATGTATATATATATACATATATATATATATATATATATATATATATATATATATATATATATATATATATATATATATATATATATATATATATATATATATATATATATATATATATATATATATATATATATATATATATATATATATATATATATATATATATATATATATATGTTTGTTCATATATGGCAACCCCGACTAGTTTGGAGTCTTGTGCCATCTCCCGGCGCGAGCGGTCAGTAGTAGTTGTCGAGAGGTAGTAAAAGTAGCACGTGAGACGGCGGCGCGAGCGCACGTCCTTCCTGAATCTAATATTAATTAGCAGTGTGATTTTCCCTCAGCCTTATTTGATTTCCCTTTTGTGTATTCCCTCTTGATATTGAACCTGACAAAGACAAACCTACAAAAGATAATAGTGAAAGTAACCCCTAGTGAAGAAGACTCAAGTGAAACATACCCCGGTGCCGGGAACAATCAGTGTTTGTGTTGTGAATCATGAAGATAAGGTACTGTACAATTTCTATTATCCTAAAACCGACGATAAAGTAAATAATTAATAAATAACCTCCCCCTCAGCACGCTTCCACAAATGCGGCACACCCTACCCCTATATTATTCAATATACATTTTCTGGTAGCAGAGCGTGGTTCATTATATTCATTAAATACTACTATATACACTTTCTGGTAGCAGAGCGTAGTTTTCATCCCTCTGGGCCCCCTTAATTATAGCGTGGTTTTCATCCCTCTGGGCCCCCTTAATTATAGCGTGGTTTTCATCCCTCTGGGCCCCCTTAATTATAGCGTAGTTTTCATCCCTCTGAGTCCCCCTTGATCAGAGCGTGCTTTTCATCCCTCTGGGCCCCCTTAATTATAGCGTGGTTTTCATCCCTCTGGGCCCCCTTAATTATAGCGTAGTTTAATCCCTCTGAGTCCCCCTGATTATAGCGTAGTTCATGCCCCTGAGTCCCTTTCATTACAGTGTTGTTTTCCCGTTTTGGTATTTTGCCTCTTAATTTGGTACCTAACGCATAATTACAATATAATTTGATTTCCTAACCTTTTAAAACGTGTTCGCATCGAGTTGTTTAAAAAATAATGTTATATGAAATTTTTATACATATAATATTGAATATATAATTGTGTAGGGTGAATGCATAATGTGTAAAATATATAAATAAATATTGAATATAATTTTATATATTAAATATAAAATATAATAAATACACATAATATGGTTACATATATTTTATAATATTACGCCTATACGTTATTACCTATCCCGTTGTAAATTATAATTGAAGTTAGTTAAAATATTTTAATATAATTTCCTTAAAAAACTAACTTACTTTAAAATATTATCCCTACACTTTTATTGTTACCCTTTTTTTTTTATTTTTATTTAAATGAAGCTTAAGCCTTAATTGTAGTCATATTGTATATCATATTATTTTGTTGTATTGCGATATATGTAGATGCGACGCGTCCCTGAACTTGACCGTAACTGGTTTCTTATCTCGCCAGCTGTTGTGGATTCATTGTTTATTACGAGTTTATTATTTTTTTAATATTTTAGTTGAGTTATTTGTTTACTTGATTTCTGATTTCGCCCGTTGGTAGTGGGTTCATTGTTTATTACGAGTTTATTATTTTTTTAATATTTTAGTTGAGTTATTTGTTTACTTGATTTCTGATCTCACCCGTTGGTAGTGGGTTCATTGTTTATTACGCGTTTATTAATTTTTAATATTTTAGTTCAGTTATTAGTTTACTTGATAATTTAAAATGGCTACTTATGATGAAACAGTAAAATGTTCCTTATATACGGAAAGCGCAGAATATAGAAAAAATATAGGTGTGGTACGCTTTGTTTCCGATTGGATTGCCGATACCTCGGAACTTCTTGGCACTTCTGAAATACCTAGATTATTAGTTAGGTTCAAGGATTTAGATTCTCATTGTAATTTATTTGTAAACGCGTCCTCAGTGCTCCTGGGTGGGTTAGACCCGGCTATCGATTACCAAGAAATTAGTTATGTAAAAAAAGAAGTGCGTTAGTAAATAAGAAAATAGACGACCTCCGGGTGCGTCAGTTAGAGTTGTGCCCACCTGCTCCCGTAGTTGCTCCTGTCATGGCCAGTACACCCGTAAGAATGAGTAGTAAAAATATTACTGAGCGAACTCCTTGTAATAGATTACCTGATTTACCTATCCCTAAGTTTGATGGACGTCCTGACTCCTGGATAAGTTTTATTGATCAGTTTGACAGTGTAGTAGATTCCCAACACCATTTAACCCCCACAATGAAATTGCAGTACTTAGTTGGATCCTTAGCAGATGAACCTAAGCGGTTGTTGCTACATTTAAAAATTGAAGAAGGCAACTATGAAGTTGCTCGTGAGTTGTTGAAACAGCGGTATCACAATACACGGGTTCTTGCTGATACCTACATAACCCAGATACTTACCCTGCCGGAGATTTCGAATAAATTTACAGGTTTGCGCGCGGCCTTCTTGAACCCCTTGTTAACTGCCTATCGCTGTTTAGAACGTTTAGATTTACCCGTATCCTATTGGTCTTACATGTTAGTACATATATGTTTGACTAAGCTTCCCTCTGATTTGAAATCCCGTTTTGAGCGTTGTTATGGCGGTGACGCTAATGAATTACCTACCTTTAAAAATCTTATTACCTTTTTGGAAGACGAATGTCGTCACCATGATAACGTTGGCAACACCTCCCTTGTAGATTCTAACCTGACGAAATTTAAAAGTACTATACCTAAACATACTTACTTTGCGGCTCCTCCCTCCCCTATGTTAAATAATAGACAAAAAATGTTACCTGTAATAAATAATAGTAAAAAATGTTACCTGTGTGCTTCCTCTTCCCATTACCTCCGTGAATGTCCCGAATTTAGAGCTATGAATCCTAGAGATAGATCGGGATTTGTAAAACATTCCCGGTTATGTTATAGGTGTTTGGACAAACATTCAATTCTTATGTGCAAGCGGGACTACAAATGTTCAACCTGCGGTCGCTCATCCCATCACACTATGCTATGTTTTAATGATTCCCGTAACCCAATGTATCCTACCTCATCCAATCGCAATTATAATTGTGGTTCCAAATTTGATAAACGCAATTATCCGCGTACCTGTCCTGCTTCTACCCGCGGTCCCCATATGGGCGGGGGCCAGCATAAGAAATATTCCCCTTCGCAACTCCAGCGTTCCCCCCAACGACATTCCCAGAGAGCTTCTCCCCCCAGAGAAAATGCTCCGCCCCAACCTAGACAGGTTGAAAATAATAGACAGGTTGAAAATATTATAAGATATCGTGATAATTCCTATAATAGAGAAGATAGACCCACATAGCTAGATACTTGTATTACTCCCCCTTCCCCTTGCCTGAATATCTCACCCAATTCCCTTATATTATTGCCTACTGTTAAATTACACGTTAAAACTGCTAGTGGTTATTATATTGAAGCGCGTGCCTTATGTGATACCGGTGCCCAGGGTTGCCTCATTACATCTGATCTTGTTGTTAATTACCTCAATTTGACCATCTCCCCCTCCTGTGCCCCTGTACGTGGCATAGGTAATATTCCTTTAGTGGTTTCCCGTGGTTCTATTTGCCTGTGTTTTAAACCTTTGTATAATTCCTTCCCTGAGGTGTCAACCTCTGCTATGGTTATAGATGTGATTGCCGGTACGCATCCTGAGTTTGAGTTCCCTGAGTCTGTGTTTTTTCCTAGTAGTGATTTTTCCCTTGCTGACCCTACCTATAATAAGCCTGGCCCGATAGATATACTATTGGGTGCTGACGTGTTCGGCGCGCTTTTATTACAAGATAAAATATTTAACTTTAACGGCCTTACTGCTTTATCTACAATTTTTGGTTATATTGTTTGCGGTCCAGTCGCTGCCGATTATGGTGAATTAGAGCCCCCCATGACTGGAATATCCTTACCTGTCTCATCGAGAAATTCTGGAAGGTTGAAGAGACCCCTCAAACCATGATTGCTTACCCCTTAGATAACGATGATGAGATTTATAAATAAAACCCGAAACTTACCCGTTGAGCTATCTGTATCCTTATCGCGTTGGCGCTTAGCGTTTCCTTGCGGTCTTCCCTAAGACGACTCTCACTCTTTCTTGACAAAGAAGGAATCATCAGAGTCGGTGGTCGTTTATGAAACTCCTTTAACATTCGAGGAATTAACTACAATTTTTGTTAAAATTGAAGCGGTATTAAATTCCCGGCCGTTATGTCCCTTATCTAATGACCCTAACGTTCTAGAAGTTTTGACGCCTGGTCATTTTTTAATTGGCCAACCTCTTAGTGCTTGGCCGGAGTATCGCTATAACAATGTAAAAATTAATCGTTTAACCCGTTTTCAAGTAGTGCAACAGATAACTCAACATTTTTGGTCGCGGTGGCAGTTAGAGTACCTATACACTCTGCAGACTAGGCAGAAGTGGACTGATCCAGTGAATCATCCAACAGTAGGCGAGCTAGTCCTCATAAAAGATGATAATTTACTCCCTTTACAGTGGCGACGTGGTCGCATTTCCCAAATTTATCCTGGTAAAGATAGCGTTGTGCGTGTGGTCGATGTTAAGACATCGACAGGTATCCTAAAGAGAGCCTTAACCAAATTAGTTCGTCTACCTATTAGTTAGCTACTCCCATTTTCTCGTAAACATTAGATGTTTAGGGCGGGGGCTATGTTTGTTCATATATGGCAACCCCGACTAGTTTGGAGTCTTGTGCCATCTCCCGGCGCGAGCGGTCAGTAGTAGTTGTCGAGAGGTAGTAAAAGTAGCACGTGAGACGGCGGCGCGAGCGCACGTCCTTCCTGAATCTAATATTAATTAGCAGTGTGATTTTCCCTCAGCCTTATTTGATTT